>JAWQFJ010000246.1:40330-65330 GCA_034096865.1 Theodoxus fluviatilis | reverse complement strand
CTGTACACTTAAAGTTCAGTCTTTTCCTCTTGTGCACTTCATACAGGTTTGACAGTTTCTAAACTTCTATCCTGGGATTTCACCCTGCTGATGACCTGGCCTTTAGCAGCACTCTTAGAAGGCTGCAGGGTGTTTCAAACTGAGCCCAATGACATAATGCTCTTTCTAGCACAGTGAAACCTCTATTTTGAGACCTTTGAAAAACCTATCAAATCAGGTGTTAATTTGGAGGGAGTCTTAAAATGAAGGTAAGGAGATATGAATAAAATGAACATAATGTATTATATATAGGAATAATGCCAACGTAAAACACAATGCAATACATGCACAATACAGATCACACTAGAGAAGTTTGCAGAGGAAGTGGGCGTGCTTCGTGACCTGCTAGTCGGTGCGTCAGCCTCTGAAAATTTTTATTTATTCTAGATAATTCATTTGTCCAACATGTTGTGGAGCAGACGAACTTGCATATATGCTGTTTATAAGTAATAAATGCAGGTGGAAGAGAGTTATGAGGACCGAGTGTGGAAAGTCACCACTGCCAAAGAAATCAAACTCTTCTTCACAGTCAAAATGTTTTTTAGATTTGTCTCTATTTCGTTTTGATTTTGTCCTCTATGATCTTACTGGGTTTTTTTTAATCATAAGGCAGTGTGTGTGGTCAAGGGGGAGTTAACTCTTCACTTGCATGGGCTGTCGATTGTGGCTGTAGTCTAGATAAGATGTCATAATAATGGTTTTGGGAAGTGAACTGAGGGTTGAGGGACTACATCTTTACAGAGATTCTTAGCTACTCTGTATTTCAATTTTTTGTTGCTCATTATTTGAGCCTCAAAGGAAAGATGAGCATTTCTTATGTAAGAGAAATATGTTATCAAAAGGAAGGTATTAACACTTTTGTGAAAAAAAGTGTTTTAAATTTTTTAATTTAATTTAAGGTAACCGTTAAAATTTACATGATTTCCTCCCTTTTCGTGGGGTTTAGAGAGAAGTTTTTTGCCCAAGGTACCGGTGGTAAGAGAGTTAAGAAAAGTAACTTGTGTATGCTGGTGGCTATATGATTGAGTAACATGTAGTGTAACAAACAAGCACACAAAATTTCTTGGGTGTATCTTCATTTGTTTAAAAAATATTGGAGTTTCAAATTTGCCACCCCTTTAAAACTGAGATTTTCCATGTGACAAATTGAAATTTTTGTAAAGTCCGGGACATTGACAGTTTTATTTGAATAAAGTGTGCAGTTTAAAAAAAAACCCTGAACTGTCTAGTAAATGGTCCATTCAAAATTTCATTTTGGGACTTGTCTGCTCATTTTATTCTGCACAGGAGCCCTTCAAACTTGCCATTTGGAGCAAATACCCATGTTTGGAAGTACTCTTTTGTCCTTAGTTTGGCCTATTGTAGATCCAGCAATTTTACTTACAAAGCTTTGCTTTTGGCACAGTGAATTTCCAACAACAAAAGGTTAGTAAAAATTGCTTTCTGTTTTGAGGTCCTTTTGTGGCAAATTTTGCAGGTGTTTAAAATTGGGGGGAAATTGGTTGTTTCTGGCTGGTTGACATAATATAATGCTAAAAGTGGTATATCTCCGCAACCAAAAGAGATATCCTCTTGCTTTTTTGTGTGTATATCTTGTATTACCAGTCTCTTTGTAAAACTGCACAAATTAACTCATCGCGACATGCCATATCATATGACGCGGCTTGCCAAACATAGTCATTCACGATGTGTCGCTTCATATGATGCGGCATATTAGCATAATTTTCTCCATCTGTGTAATCTGAAACCATACTATTTGCTATCATTTGTGACCATTTAGTGACCACTCTGACTTCACCCGGCCAGATTATAGCTCTGTTTAGGCATGAGCTAAGAGGAGCGAGATAACAGGCGAGTATGGCGTCGGGGCGGGAGCACCGAAGTCAGTTGGAGGAAGCATTAGAGATTGTTTTAGAGGAAGGATCTCATGTGGAGGAGGATGCTTTGCATGACATAGGCAATTTCAGTGATTCTAATCGCGATGATGATGATGATGGAGCTTTTCCTCTCGCTCATGATGACAGTGATGGTGATGGCGAATCTGAGTCAGCCACACTGTCTGCATTCCCGTCGACCAGCAGCAGTGCTGGTATTTCCGGCATGACTGAGGCTGTAGCAGGTC
The DNA here is from genome assembly GCA_034096865.1 of Theodoxus fluviatilis. NCBI lineage: Eukaryota > Metazoa > Mollusca > Gastropoda > Cycloneritida > Neritidae > Theodoxus > Theodoxus fluviatilis. The sequence continues at coordinate 63,169 of JAWQFJ010000246.1, read as the reverse complement.
CTATCCCTAGTGAGATAGGAATACAACCTTCTCCCTCCACATCTGGTGGGCCTTGAGCTGATCTACATGTTCCAGAAGTGGATAGCGATGACGATGACTACATGTTTTCAAAATGCCACGATGAACTTGATTCCCCGACGATCTGCTCTTTTTGAAGAGGAAAAAGGAGAGACAATTCTTACACCACCAGACCTGCCAACCCACCATCATGCCAAAGAGTAGCATCCAGAGCTATTTGGAGTAGCATTGAAGGAATAGGCGTAGCGGGGGTGGGGAGAGATAAAGCTGTGAGGTTGGCGCGATAAGCTGACCCAGTGGCGTGAAAGCGGGGGGGGGGGGGGGGGGGGAGATATAAGGCTGTGAAGGCGGCGCGATAAGCTGCACTGGCGGCGTGAAAGCGGGGGTGGGGGTGGGGGGTGGGGGGGATTCTTCATCGCGGTCAAAAGTTCAAGCACGCGGGAAAAGCGTAGTTTTTATGGACAAGCGTAGCAGCGTAGCAAGCATGTCGAAAGCGTAGCATGCTACGCCTAAAGCGTAGCATTTGGCAGGTCTGCACCACTCTCAGTATGACTGAAACATGGGAAAACAAACAAATCCACTAATAAATCAAGTCTAACCTATCCAACAAGAATACACCAACACCAGGATGCAAGTTTTGGCTTGATTTTTGACATGTTGAAATGTAATAACTCCATGAGTTTTAATTGTAGGCAACTCTTCATTTTACAAAATGGTGCATGTCAGATAAATCCCTATGTCAGTTCTCCATAGACAGCGACTGGAGATGGTTGTATTACCAAGTCTGGACCAAATTTTCAGCAGGTCTGTGGCCTTCAAGAAGAGCTGGGGGTTGTAGATCTTAAAGGCACTGCTCCCTGAAAATAGAGTAACATCAGCCTTCATCAATGACAGATAAAAATCTGTGGATCAATGACCAGAGCTCAACATCAGCTATTCTATGACAGCCACTGCATACCAACCTTTCATCAACAAGAGATAAACAGCCTTTCATTAGCAGTAGACACACCCATCAGCAGTGAACATACATCAGCTTTCTGGTCATAGTCATGACTTTTATCTATCTCTCTTTGCCCTATTTTAATGGGCACTTAAAAGGAAGATGCACCAAAAACTAATCATGATGGATATTTTGTTACAATTTAGGACAAGGATGTATATATTAAATGTAGAGACTGAATGCTAATCAATATCAAATAATTAAAAATAATCATTCTTTATTAATTTATTTATGATATAAATTATATTAAAAACATTCATTATATTGATTTAATGATTAGATAAAGCAATGACATGATAATTTTAAAAACCTAGCAAAGTCCATACAACTACTTATTCATCCTGCATACACTGACCCTACCTGGTATGCTTCTGAGGCACTAGTAGTTACAGTCACATAAAAGGACTACAGAGACACCTTGCAAGTTTTAACTAATTCGCGAGGTGCCACATCATATGACGCGGCACGCCAAACGTAGCCGTTTGCGATGCATCGCTTCATATGATGCGGCACATTAAATTATTTTCTCTGTTGTAAGGGGCTCTGATCACACCAACGGGGTTTGTGTAGTCTGAAACCATACTATTTGCTATCATTTGTGACCATTTAGTGACCACTCTGACTTCACCCGGCCAGATTATAGCTCTGTTTAGGCATGAGCTAAGAGGAGCGAGATAACAGGCGAGTATGGCGTCGGGGCGGGAGCACCGAAGTCAGTTGGAGGAAGCATTAGAGATTGTTTTAGAGGAAGGATCTCATGTGGAGGAGGATGCTTTGCATGACATAGGCAATTTCAGTGATTCTAATCGCGATGATGATGATGGAGCTTTTCCTCTCGCTCATGATGACAGTGATGGTGATGGCGAATCTGAGTCAGCCACACTGTCTGCATTCCCGTCGACCAGCAGCAGTGCTGGTATTTCCGGCATGACTGAGGCTGTAGCAGGTCCTATCCCTAGTGAGATAGGAATACAACCTTCTCCCTCCACATCTGGTGTGCCTTGAGCTGATCTACATGTTCCAGAAGTGGATAGCGATGACGATGACTACATGTTTACATGGTCACGGAACCTGCACAATTTTCCAATTGTAACTCCTTTCGACGACAGAACAGCTGGCTTGCAAGTCAGGATGCCAGATGATTTCTACAGGCTTTTTATCACAAAAGATGTGATAAAGGCAATGAGAGTGGAAACCAATAGATATGCCACCTCAGTCATTCAAACAGAGCGAGCTAGTGGGCGTGTCCTGTCTCCAAGATCCATGTACGTGACATGGGTTCGCGTGACAGATGAAGAGATCACGAGAATGCTCGCGATCCTCATACACATGAGGATAGTGCACAAACCCTGCATCACTGATTATTGGTTCACTGATCCAGCATTAGATTCCTCTTTTGCTCCTCAACTCATGCAGCGTGAACGCTTTCGAGCTGTACTCGGTTTTTTCCACCTGCACGACAACCAGTACCAGTGCCAAGAGGACAGCCAGCCCATGATCCTCTGCACAAAGTGAGACCACTTGTGGATCATCTGAGACAGGTGAGTAGCATGAAGACATTTTTATTTTTGTATTCAATTTTAGAAATAGTTTCTTGTCTACTTACTGACTTACACATATTTTTATGTGATATAAATTTACAATAAAAGCAGATGATTCTTGCTATTGCCAGTTACATTAGCAAGCAATTGATCTATTTACATGTTGTACAAATATTTTTCATCATGATCACCCATTAGTTTTTTTAGATTGTATTTCAGAGACTAATATTACTCTCAATTTTTGTTTTCAGACCTTCAAAGCCCTGTACCAGCCTGGTCAGAACATCTGTATAGATGAGACCCTCTGCTCCTTAAAAGGAAGAGTTCCCTTCAGGGTCTACATGAAGGATAAGCCCACCAAGTGGGGAATGAAACTCTACGAGGTCTGTGAGAGTATCACCGGCTACGTGTGGGACTTTGAGGTCTTCTGCCACATGCCAAACCTCAGCAACACCCCAAATGATGTGTGTCATCGGCTGATGGCACCACTGAAGAGCAAGGGCTATATGCTGTTTGTAGACAATTACTACTGCAGCCCTGCAATGGCCTTCAGTGTGGCAGCTGAGGACACAGGAGTGGTGGGCCCAGTCCGTGCAAACCGAGTGGGGATGCCCAAAGACCTCACAAGCCAGCCCATGCCTCGCGGTGACATGGACTACAGGCGCCAAAATCAGATTCTGGCTCTTTGATGGAAGGACAAGCGTGACGTCCACATGCTCGACAAAGCATCTGCCTGAGATGAGAATGGCAACATCTCGAGTGGAAAGAAGAGAAACACCCACTGCTGTCCTGGACTACAGACCTGTTTACCCCCAAAAACCCTTATGAGGAAGATTTGATAAATAACCAGAAAAATGCGGAAGGTTTTGATCTTCAAGAGGAAGATTTTGATTTTTTCAGCGAAATATCGGCCGGAAGATCGTCCGTAAAAGCGGAGACTCGGACTCAAAATCAGAAGATTTCCGTAAATTGCGGAAGGGTAAACAGGTCTGTGGACTATGTGAAGAACATGGCAGGTGTGGACAAAAGTGACCAGATGCCAGACCTGCCAACCCACCATCATGCCAAAGAGTAGCATCCAGCTATTTGGAGTAGCATTGAAGAAATAGGCGTAGCGGAGGGGGGAGGGGGGGGGGGGGGGGGGGGGGGGGAGAAGGCGGCGCGATAAGCTGAACCGGCAGCCTGAAAGCGGGGGGGGGGGGGAGAAGAGATAAGGCTGTGAAGGCGGCGCGATAAGCTGCACCGGCGGCGTGAAAGCGGGGGGGGGGGGGGGGGAATTCTCCATCACGGTCAAAAGTTCAAGCACGCAGGAAAAGCATAGTTTTTACGGACGAGCGTAGCAGCGTAGCCAGCATGTCGAAAGCGTAGCATGCTACGCCTAAAGCGTAGCAATTGGCAGGTCTGAGATGCAGACCTGTGCACCCCCCATTGGAATAATCATAAGACAAGAAACTAAAATTCAGAAGATTTTTGGAAAAATAGTAAAATTAAAATGAACTACAATTTTTCCTCACAACAACTTTATTAACATCTAAAGTTTCATGTTGAAAAATAAAAATTCATCAACTTGACAAGAAACAAAGGCCTGTCATATTTATGCTCAATGTACAGTCAAACAATCCTTTGAGCAAACTCAAGCAAGCTATTTTCTGTTGTACTGTGCACTTTTCAGACTGGAGTGCCTGGGCAGAGAGCTCTCTATCTGTATCAAGACATGACCCAGGGATTGTCTTCACCACCATCAATGCCTCGATTTTTGAAAAAATAGTAAAATTAAAACGAACTACAATTTTGCTCACAACTTTATTAACATCTAAAGTTTCATGTTAAAAATGAAAATTCAACATCAACTTGACAAGAAACAAAGGCCTGACATATTTATGCTCAATGTACAGTCAAACAATCCTTATTAATCGTATTAAAAATTAAAAATACTTCACATTACAATGTTGACAAATCAATCAACTTGAAATATAGTTGTGTAAACTAGAGAGAGAGAGAGAAAGAGAGAGAGAGAGAGAGAGAGAGAGAGAGAGAGAGAGAGAGATTCAATGGAACTCACTTACAGCAAACTCGGAATCAGGAAAGATCTTGGGGATTGTTGCTGAGATTTTGTCAGCAATTGCCAAAGGCAAGTTGTTTTCAGCAATTATTTGCACAACAGTCGCCTCTGCGTTTGTTGTCTGTTGTTCCAAGCGGACTTTTGCACCAAACAACGTTTCTAGTTTCGCTTGCTTGAGGTTGCCACGATCAATTTGTTTCTCTTTGTCCTTGTGTTTTTTGGTTTCCACATGTTTGCTGCAATCTGATTTTCCCCCATGGGAAACGTTGATGTCATCAAGACACGCCGAACAGAAGGCAAAAATGTCTCCTTTCCTTGACTCGCTCAGCGTTGGAAACTCATTGGAATACGCTTTCATGAACTTTTGACGATAGACTTTTGCTGGCCTTTTCTTGTTTGCTTCTTGTCAATTGCTGCTCTCATCTTCCACGTCTGTTTCGTGAAGTCTTTTTCCTTTCTTTTCCATCGTGGATTCAAAAAGTCGAATGCTCGTTTCAAACCCAAGCTCACAATGAAACACAAAGAACGCGAACGGAAGTAAATGAAATAATAAGCTAATAGCTGATTAGACACTAAGATTAGCTGGAGCCAATGAGAGCGCACATAACTGCGAGTCTTTGGTGTAAAAGAAAAGTTCGTCTTAAAACCACAAACCGGATGAAATCGTACAGAAAAATTATTGCCGGTCCGTAGAGTGACAAATCGGAAGATTTTTCATGCCAGGCGTACAATCGTACACAGCATCCCAAAATCGTAATTTTTACGATTTTATCGTACAAGTGCACAGGTCTGCAGATGATTGCCTATCTGCCTCTTCATAGAAAGACTGAAGTGGTTGGAAAAGTTGGCTTTCCACCTCATCACACTGGTGATGATCCAGGCCCACTGCCTGCACAATGTGGACAAAAAGTTCAAGGGGAGGAAGACAATGGACCTGGAGACTTTTGCACTGTCAGTGTGCAATTCCCTGGCTGTGTATCCCACTCCAGTTGCTGCTCCTGTGGGTGCCACTGCTTCTGCCTCTGCCAGCCCTAGTCTGGGTCCCAGCACCAGTGACTCTCCCAGTCCCAGCACCAGTGCCTCCCCCAGTCCCATACCCAGTCCCAGTCCCACTGTGAACAGGCTGGCACTTCCTTGAGCCCCTCCCCACACCCCCAGGAAAGGACAAGGTGCAGAAAGCATACGTATAGTTTGCTATGCAAAACTGGCCAGGAGTGGGGCCAGCAGGCAGGAAAAGAAGAACAGGAGACAGCCGACTCAGCTCCAGTGTGCTGAATGTGGAAAGCCACTCTGTCTCCACTCATGCTTCAAGCAGTACCACACCCAAGAGGACTATGTCAGCTAAGCTTACTTTCTGTGTATATTTTGATGGAACCTTTTTTGCATGATCATTGATAACTGACTCAGCTCCAGTGTAGTAAGTGTGGAAAGCCACTCTGTCTCCACCCATCCCATGCTTCAACTTCAAACAGTACCACACCCAAGAGGACTATGTCAGTATGCTTGCTTTCTGTGTATATTTTGATGGATCTTTCAACCCTTTTTGCATGAACATTGGCAGGTACTATTTTCCGTAATCCTTGCATGCCTAAAACTTACTGTAGCTCAAGTTCTTTAAATAACATCCTAACAAAAATTCACCAGTGTGTTCTTGCGTCCTTCCTTGACATTCACTTTTTTTTTACAGCTCTCATTCAAGATATAACAAGAAGGGCAAAGCCCATACGACTCACATGCTTGACCTTGACATTTATATGACCTTGACCTTCAGGTGACCTTCAAGGTCAAGGTCAAGGTGACCTTCAAGGTCAAGGTCAACCAACTAAACCTACCAATGACATCATACACAAAGAAATGCTTTACACATTTTTCCTACCAAAATACATGTGACCTTGACCCAAGGTCAAGGTCATCCAAGGTCATGCAACACAAAGCTGTTAATTCAAGGCATAGGAAGCACAATGGTGCTTATTGGCACTTTCTACCATGAGATATAGTCACTTTTAGTGGTTCACTACCCCATTTTGGTCACATTTCATAAGGGTCAAAGTGACCTTGACCTTGATGATATGTGAACAAATGTGTCTCATGATGAAAGTATAACATGTGCCCCACATAATTATTAAGTTTGAAACAGTTATCTTCCATAGTTCAGGGTCAAGGTCACTTCAAAATATGTATACAATCCAACTTTGAAGAGCTCCTGTGACCTTGACCTTGAAGCAAGGTCAACCAAACTGGTATCAAAAGATAGGGCTTGCTTTGACCTATATACCACTTGTAGCTGAGGTCGCCATTCTCAATAACGTGGGAGAAAATTGGGAAAATGTGAAAAATGACTGTTTTTGAGACCACATTTATGGCTCCTGTGACCTTGACCTTGAAGCAAGGTCAAGTCACTATGTATATTTTTTGAGGCCTTGTCATCATACACCATCATGCCACATTTGGTGTTGATAGACTTAATAGTCTCCGAGAAAAATCCAACGTTTAAGTTTTTTTACGGACGCCCGCCCGGACGGACGGACGGACGGACGGACGGACGACACGGCTCAGTACATAGACTCACTTTTGCTTCGCATGTGAGTCAAAAAAGAGGGAATCCAAGAAAGAGCTGTGGGTGAAAAACCCGTTTTCTTCCATTATTGTGGTTGCAATTATTACTATACCAAATAGAGAGGTTTTTTTGCTTTACATAGTGCAGTTTAAGACAATATTGGCAAGAAAAAAATATTTACAGTGCTCAGTACCAAAATTATATTTGTAGCTGTATTACTTATTTTACTACGATTTTTCAAAATATACCCAAATTTGCTGCAATTTCAGGGGTCAGACGCACTAGAAATACTGCGTCTTGAATGAGTTAACGTTTAAGGTTCAGATAATACAGGCAGATGCAAGACTGGATACACACCTGGCATGGCTATGAGGTACAGATAATACAGGCAGAGGCAAGACTGGATACACACCTGGCATGGCTATGAGGAACAGATAATACAGGCAGATGCAAGACTGGATACACACCTGGCATGGCTATGAGGTACAGATAATACAGGCAGATGCAAGACTGGATACACACCTGGCATGGCTATGAGGAACAGATAATACAACCAGATGCAAGACTGGATACACACCTGGCATGGCTATGAGGTACAGATAATACAACCAGAGGCAAGACTGGATACACACCTGGCATGGCTATGAGGTACAGATAATACAACCAGAGGCAAGACTGGATACACACCTGGCATGGCTATGAGGTACAGATAATACAACCAGAGGCAAGACTGAATACACACCTGGCATGGCTATGAGGAACAGATAATACAACCAGATGCAAGACTGGATACACACCTGGCATGGCTATGAGGAACAGATAATACAGGCAGAGGCAAGAGTGGATACACACCTGGCATGGCTATGAGGAACAGATAATACAACCAGATGCAAGACTGGATACACACCTGGCATGGCTATGAGGTACAGATAATACAACCAGATGCAAGACTGGATACACACCTGGCATAGCTATGAAGTACAGATAATACAGGCAGATGCAAGACTGGATACATACCTGGCATGGCTATGAGGTACAGGTAGTTACAGGCAGCTACTACGGCAGCTTCCACTTTTCTAGCACCAGAATCAATCTGGAAAAATTTAGTCAGATCGTTGAAGTCCATTAAAAAATTAACTCAATCATCAACTCTGGAGATCATCAAGCAATGAACTGTTCCCAACACCACCCTCCATGAACATCCCCAGCCAAAGGTTGCATGTATACTTGTCAAGCAGTTCCCACGTGGCAGTTCCCACATGCCATTATCGTTACTGAGAAAAGCTGACTCATGTTGAGAAATAAACAGTGCTTACACTCCAGGGAGAAAAACACTGCTACGTGCTATGGTTAAAATGTGTGCATGGGGTGTGCGCAAGTCAGACAACTGATATTCCAAGTGTTTGTCATTGGAAACGATTAATGACTGCCATTTTCAATACCTTAGCAGAATATGGGGTCTTTTTGGTCCCAGATTTGGCTGAGGGTGGAATGACCCAATTTTCTATGGTCACACTACCTTAGCCACAACTATTTCTTATTTAAACTTTGGCAGGCCAACCCCCCCACGACCACCACCTCCCCCCCCCCCCCCCCCCCCCCAAGCAAATTGTGGTTACATTAACATTAATAAAGGGTGGGGGTGGTTGGTGGTGTTGTCAGCAGATCAGCTCAAACTTTTTTTATATGTTTATAGAAGAGGCAAGCTTGAATTTAATCAAAATTTTGCTTTGGCTGAAAACACTTGATATTTCAAACACTTGATATTGCAAACCTAAGATAGCAGACACCATGAGTGCTCACATGGCAGGGAAGATGGGACTGAAAACACTTGATATTGCAAACACTTGATATTGCAAACCTAAGATAGCAGACACCATGAGTGCTCACATGGCAGGGAAGATGGGACTGAAAACATTTGATATTTCAAACACTTGATATTGCAAACCTAAGATAGCAGACACCATGAGTGCTCACATGGCAGGGAAGATGGGACTGAAAACATTTGATATTTCAAACACTTGATATTGCAAACCTAAGATAGCAGACACCATGAGTGCTCACATGGCAGGGAAGATGGGACTGAAAACATTTGATATTTCAAACACTTGATATTGCAAACCTAAGATAGCAGACACCATGAGTGCTCACATGGCAGGGAAGATGGGACTGAAAACATTTGATATTTCAAACACTTGATATTGCAAACCTAAGATAGCAGACACCATGAGTGCTCACATGGCAGGGAAGATGGGACTGAAAACATTTGATATTTCAAACACTTGATATTGCAAACCTAAGATAGCAGACACCATGAGTGCTCACATGGCAGGGAAGATGGGACTGAAAACACTTGATATTGCAAACACTTGATATTGCAAACCTAAGATAGCAGACACCATGAGTGCTCACATGGCAGGGAAGATGGGACTGAAAACACTTGATATTGCAAACCTAAGACAGCAGACACCATGAGTGCTCACATGGCAGGGAAGATGGGACTGAAAACACTTGATAATGCAAACACTTGATATTGCAAACCTAAGATAGCAGACACCATGAGTGCTCACATGGCAGGGAAGATGGGACTGAAAACACTTGATATTTCAAACACTTGATATTGCAAACCTAAGACAGCAGACACCATGAGTGCTCACATGGCAGGGAAGATGGGACTGAAAACACTTCATATTGCAAACACTTGATATTGCAAACCTAAGACAGCAGACACCATGAGTGCTCACATGGCAGGGAAGATGGGACTGAAAACACTTCATATTGCAAACACTTGATATTGCAAACCTAAGATAGCAGACACCATGAGTGCTCACATGGCAGGGAAGATGGGACTGAAAACATTTGATATTTCAAACACTTGATATTGCAAACCTAAGATAGCAGACACCATGAGTGCTCACATGGCAGGGAAGATGGGACTGAAAACACTTGATATTGCAAACACTTGATATTGCAAACCTAAGACAGCAGACACCATGAGTGCTCACATGGCAGGGAAGATGGGACTGAAAACACTTGATATTTCAAACACTTGATATTGCAAACCTAAGATAGCAGACACCATGAGTGCTCACATGGCAGGGAAGATGGGACTGAAAACACTTGATATTGCAAACCTAAGACAGCAGACACCATGAGTGCTCACATGGCAGGGAAGATGGGACTGAAAACACTTGATATTGCAAACCTAAGATAGCAGACACCATGAGTGCTCACATGGCAGGGAAGATGGGACTGAAAACACTTGATATAAAACACTTGATATTGCAAACCTAAGATAGCAGACACCATGAGTGCTCACATGGCAGGGAAGATGGGACTGAAAACACTTGATATTGCAAACACTTGATATTGCAAACCTAAGACAGCAGACACCATGAGTGCTCACATGGCAGGGAAGATGGGACTGAAAACACTTGATATTTCAAACACTTGATATTGCAAGCCTAAGATAGCAGACACCATGAGTGCTCACATGGCAGGGAAGATGGGACTGAAAACACTTGATATTGCAAACACTTGATATTGCAAACCTAAGACAGCAGACACCATGAGTGCTCACATGGCAGGGAAGATGGGACTGAAAACACTTGATATTTCAAACACTTGATATTGCAAACCTAAGACAGCAGACACCATGAGTGCTCACATGGCAGGGAAGATGGGACTGAAAACATTTGATATTTCAAACACTTGATATTGCAAACCTAAGATAGCAGACACCATGAGTGCTCACATGGCAGGGAAGATGGGACTGAAAACACTTGATATTTCAAACACTTGATATTGCAAACCTAAGATAGCAGACACCATGAGTGCTCACATGGCAGGGAAGATGGGACTGAAAACACTTGATATTGCAAACACTTGATATTGCAAACCTAAGACAGCAGACACCATGAGTGCTCACATGGCAGGGAAGATGGGACTGAAAACACTTGATATTTCAAACACTTGATATTGCAAACCTAAGATAGCAGACACCATGAGTGCTCACATGGCAGGGAAGATGGGACTGAAAACACTTGATATTGCAAACCTAAGATAGCAGACACCATGAGTGCTCACATGGCAGGGAAGATGGGACTGAAAACATTTGATATTTCAAACACTTGATATTGCAAACCTAAGATAGCAGACACCATGAGTGCTCACATGGCAGGGAAGATGGGACTGAAAACACTTGATATTTCAAACACTTGATATTGCAAACCTAAGATAGCAGACACCATGAGTGCTCACATGGCAGGGAAGATGGAACTGAAAACACTTGATATTGCAAACACTTGATATTGCAAACCTAAGACAGCAGACACCATGAGTGCTCACATGGCAGGGAAGATGGGACTGAAAACATTTGATATTTCAAACACTTGATATTGCAAACCTAAGATAGCAGACACCATGAGTGCTCACATGGCAGGGAAGATGGGACTGAAAACACTTGATATTTCAAACACTTGATATTGCAAACCTAAGATAGCAGACACCATGAGTGCTCACATGGCAGGGAAGATGGGACTGAAAACATTTGATATTTCAAACACTTGATATTGCAAACCTAAGATAGCAGACACCATGAGTGCTCACATGGCAGGGAAGATGGGACTGAAAACACTTGATATTGCAAACACTTGATATTGCAAACCTAAGATAGCAGACACCATGAGTGCTCACATGGCAGGGAAGATGGGACTGAAAACACTTGATATTGCAAACACTTGATATTGCAAACCTAAGATAGCAGACACCATGAGTGCTCACATGGCAGGGAAGATGGGACTGAAAACATTTGATATTTCAAACACTTGATATTGCAAACCTAAGATAGCAGACACCATGAGTGCTCACATGGCAGGGAAGATGGGACTGAAAACACTTAATATTGCAAACACTTGATATTGCAAACCTAAGACAGCAGACACCATGAGTGCTCACATGGCAGGGAAGATGGGACTGAAAACATTTGATATTTCAAACACTTGATATTGCAAACCTAAGATAGCAGACACCATGAGTGCTCACATGGCAGGGAAGATGGGACTGAAAACACTTGATATTTTAAACACTTGATATTGCAAACCTAAGATAGCAGACACCATGAGTGCTCACATGGCAGGGAAGATGGGACTGAAAACACTTGATATTGCAAACCTAAGATAGCAGACACCATGAGTGCTCACATGGCAGGGAAGATGGGACTGAAAACACTTGATATTGCAAACACTTGATATTGCAAACCTAAGATAGCAGACACCATGAGTGCTCACATGGCAGGGAAGATGGGACTGAAAACATTTGATATTTCAAACACTTGATATTGCAAACCTAAGATAGCAGACACCATGAGTGCTCACATGGCAGGGAAGATGGGACTGAAAACACTTCATATTGCAAACACTTGATATTGCAAACCTAAGATAGCAGACACCATGAGTGCTCACATGGCAGGGAAGATGGGACTGAAAACACTTGATATTTCAAACACTTGATATTGCAAACCTAAGATAGCAGACACCATGAGTGCTCACATGGCAGGGAAGATGGGACTGGAAACACTTGATATTTCAAACACTTGATATTGCAAACCTAAGATAGCAGACACCATTAGTGCTCACATGGCAGGGAAGATGGGACTGAAAACACTTGATATTGCAAACCTAAGATAGCAGACACCATGAGTGCTCACATGGCAGGGAAGATGTGAAAAATTAATTGGATATTTCAAACACTTGATATTGCAAACCTAAGATAGCAGACACCATGAGTGCTCACATGGCAGGGAAGATGGGACTGAAAACACTTCATATTGCAAACACTTGATATTGCAAACCTAAGATAGCAGACACCATGAGTGCTCACATGGCAGGGAAGATGGGACTGAAAACACTTGATATTTCAAACACTTGATATTGCAAACCTAAGATAGCAGACACCATGAGTGCTCACATGGCAGGGAAGATGGGACTGAAAACACTTGATATTTCAAACACTTGATATTGCAAACCTAAGATAGCAGACACCATGAGTGCTCACATGGCAGGGAAGATGGGACTGAAAACACTTGATATTTCAAACACTTGATATTGCAAACCTAAGACAGCAGACACCATGAGTGCTCACATGGCAGGGAAGATGGGACTGAAAACACTTGATATTTCAAACACTTGATATTGCAAACCTAAGACAGCAGACACCATGAGTGCTCACATGGCAGGGAAGATGGGACTGAAAACACTTGATATTGCAAACCTAAGACAGCAGACACCATGAGTGCTCACATGGCAGGGAAGATGGAACTGAAAACACTTGATATTTCAAACACTTGATATTGCAAACCTAAGACAGCAGACACCATGAGTGCTCACATGGCAGGGAAGATGGGACTGAAAACACTTGATATTGCAAACCTAAGACAGCAGACACCATGAGTGCTCACATGGTAGGGAAGATGGGACTCAAAACATTTGATATTGCAAACCTAAGATAGCAGACACCCTGAGTGCTCACATGGCAGGGAAGATGGGACTGAAAACACTTCATATTGCAAACCTAAGATAGCAGACACCATGAGTGCTCACATGGCAGGGAAGATGGGACTGAAAACACTTGATATTGCAAACACTTGATATTGCAAACCTAAGATAGCAGACACCATGAGTGCTCACATGGCAGGGAAGATGGGACTGAAAACATTTGATATTGCAAACACTTGATATTGCAAACCTAAGACAGCAGACACCATGAGTGCTCACATGGCAAGGAAGATGGGACTGAAAACACTTGATATTTCAAACACTTGATATTGCAAACCTAAGATAGCAGACACCATGAGTGCTCACATGGCAGGGAAGATGGGACTGAAAACACTTCATATTGCAAACACTTGATATTGCAAACCTAAGATAGCAGACACCATGAGTGCTCACATGGCAGGGAAGATGGGACTGAAAACACTTGATATTGCAAACACTTGATATTGCAAACCTAAGATAGCAGACACCATGAGTGCTCACATGGCAGGGAAGATGGGACTGAAAACACTTGATATTGCAAACCTAAGACAGCAGACACCATGAGTGCTCACATGGCAGGGAAGATGGGACTGAAAACATTTGATATTTCAAACACTTGATATTGCAAACCTAAGATAGCAGACACCATGAGTGCTCACATGGCAGGGAAGATGGGACTGAAAACACTTGATATTTCAAACACTTGATATTGCAAATGTAAGATAGCAGACACCATGAGTGCTCACATGGCAGGGAAGATGGGACTGAAAACANNNCTCCAGCTCTCTACGCTCAGCTGCTGACTCTAGAATGCTTAAGGTCCCCCGCCGTAACAAGAAAACTCAAGGACAGCGTGCCTTCTCAGGACTAAATTGGACCTGTAACCTGGAATAGTCTCCCTCTCTCAGTCTGTCATTCTGACACTGGCCCAGTTCAAAAGTGCTCTAAAGACCCACATCTTCCGATCCGCCTTTCCCGCTGAGCTGCTTCGCCTTACTTGACCTTGCCTGCAAGTGCTGTGTATATTGTATAGTTTGTTCTATTGAACTTACGTTTTTGTTTTGTTTATCTCTGTAATGTGTGAGTTTTTGTGGGAATGTGGTGTTGAGCGGTTGTATGAGTGTTGATTCTTTGGATTGTAAATGCCATGAGCTTGCCTGTCAAGGGAAGGTATGTGCATAAATAAACTATATTATTATTATAATTATTATTATTATTATTATTATTATTATCTTTCCACTTATGTGACAACACACCGCGAGACTTCCTGTTATGTAGATACTTGTTTCGCAACAAGAACAAGTTCATTCTTCCGTGGAATAGTTTATGATACATAACACAAGTAAGCCACCACCAAAAAAGAGCAGAAACAAAGTGACCAAGAACAGAAAGAGAGAGGCAAAGGCTATTGACACAAGAGTAATGGTCCCATGATTCAGACAGGCTAGTAAAAATGCTTGTGGGCTAGTAAACAAAAAAAAAACTTTAAAACTCTTTGACATGTGGAAAAAAAGAGGGGGGGGGGGGGGGGGGTTTAAGTAGGATGAACTCAAGGAAAGGTTGCCGCTTCATAGACATGTAAAAATGACATTTCTAATACTAGGAAAACAATATTTCATTAATATAAAATTTGATTGAAGTTGTTGTTTCTAGTGAAGGATTAAAAGTTTTTAGGTGTGTGTGTGGTGTGTTTTCCAGCAGGAAAAAAACAGAAGTACAGGGTGGTTTTGGTGGCTGGAAACAACTTTGTTTGGGGGGGACCTAATGATATTTCAGGTGGAGCTGCTGTTTCACCTTTGGCACTACCAACATCTTCACCAGTAAAATAACCACTATGCATCACCATCGTTTCCAGCTAGTATGAAAATCAGTCACTATAGCAGACTGACAATGCAGCTGATCAGTCAACCGGATGCTTCCTACTGAATTGCTTTCCACTGTCAGCCAACCGGATGCTTCCTACTGAATTGCTTTCCACTGTTGGCCAACCAGATGAATCCTACTGAATTACTTTTGACTGTCACAATAGTCAGCCAACCAGATGCTTCCTATTGAATCACCTTTGCCTGTCAGCCAACCGGATGCTTTCTACTAAAATGCTCATGACTGGCTGCCTGAATTCAAGAATCCTTGATTCTTTCATCTCTCCGCAGGTGTGTCTGACCCCAGAGCAGACGGTGGAAGACGGCGAGGCCATTGCTGAAGACCTCATGCAGAAACTTGAAGTGGCCAAGGAGGATTTGCTGCAGGGAGCATACATGGACATGCTCCTCAAAAAGGACTGAGGTAGCATATGCTCTATGGGGCATGCTTCCCATCACAATCCCCTTGATCCCAGCTATGCTCAAACAAAATGAGGCCTGTAGCTGCATTTATGCCATTCATGCTCAGTTTTATCTTGGCATAATTTTTAACGTGCTTGTGCAAGTGTTGATTTTTTAGTTCTTTAATTCACTGGAGACGTAGATCTTTTACTCATCTTCAAGACATCATTACAAATATTCTCAGTTTTTAACTAGAATAACCAAGACTCTTCTGATATGTGCATCTCTAATAGTCTAAATAACACAAAACAAAAGTATTTTTGGAGAAAACTATTATTCATTACTCTTATGAATAACTTGAATAGGTAACATTTTGGAAAAAATGGTTTTCAAAAAATGAGGTGAAAAGCCTTGGGAGGCTGTAAAAAGTTTGATAAGAGAAGTAAGTGTGAAAGTACAAAGTTCTTTGAAATGACATCTAGTATTTTGCAGAGGAAAAATTGGAAAAGTACAACTCAAAGAAAGTTTCCTGCTGCAAGGCAGTGAGGAGAAAGTACACAGGTGATGCCATCTTGAAAATGTACACTAATACAGCCTGTTGACCCCTCACTCAAAATACCCAGACTATCATGGATCTCATAACTAATCAGGAAAATGTCATTCAGTTTAGAAATGGACACTGCTTTAGAAAGAATTGGATTTGCCTCCTTTAGACCAGTGAATGAAATACGCCAAGCGATGGAACCTGTGTTGGTATATAGTCGCACAATGGAACCTGTGTTGGTATATAGTCGCACAATGGAACCTGTGTTGGTATATAGTCGCACAATGGAACCTGTGTTGGTATATAGTCGCACAATGGAACCTGTGTTGGTATATAGTCGCACAATGGAACCTGTGTTGGTATATAGTCGCACAATGGAACCTGTGTTGGTATATAGTCGCACAATGGAACCTGTGTTGGTATATAGTCGCACTGTGTCTCCAGTGAGTTAGGAGCACCTTGGGCACTCCAGGAGTCTCGTTGTCCTTTTACTCAGTCAGTGTGCACACAGCTTTTTGTGGGTCATGCCTTGCTTTCTTCTCTTTCTTCTTTGTTTTTCACTGCCACGCACACTCTAGTCTGCCCACCAAACACTCAAAACTTGTCAATAATCTTGACTAATTGAAGAGCACCAGACCACCATGAATTCTGTACCCACTTGTCTCTTGAAAGTGTTGGCCAAACTTGGTAGTATCCCCATGAAAGACAAGTGGAAACAGACACTCTACTGACGAGGATGGAGATAGGAATACCTACTGGCTTTTTCAATCAGTTTGAATTTCAGAGGTAATTTATTTCTCTTGACTCTTTTGTCACAAGATTTGAGATTTTCCCCTACCTGAGGCCTGTGACTTTATGTCTGTCCCACGCCGTGCAGTGTGTCCAGTACTGTATTAGAAATTTTCAAAACAAATTTATTGAATATATCTTGATCCTCTTACAGGGAGCAAAACAGTTTGAGACAAATTAGACCTCTCCAGAACCATAATTGCCTCAAACATTCATCATGACACTCAACAAAGTCACAGAATGTTTGTTAATATTGTCACAACCTTATGAAATCTAGCAAAGCTGTAGGTACGCTTTTGTTTTGGAAGCTTGTTACATACATGGGTAATACCATGAGTTTCTAAAGCACACTCCATGATGCATTTCAAAGTTGTGTTTAATATTTATGACTAGTCTTTACCATTAATTGTCACGTTCAGAACCTTTGGTGAGGTGTAGTCTCTGTCTACTAGGAATTTTACCTCCTGAAGCAAAGATTCAAGTGTGAATAGCTTGATGCAGTGTATTGCAGTGAATGAACAAGCATTGTGCCAGTTGTGATACAAGTCTAACTGGGTGCTCTTTGCTTGTGAAGACTTGAACTAGAGTAAAGTTTAGTATAGAGTGTATATATATTTTGCAAAGTCACTGGTGGTTCATAATTGCAGTAACACATCACTTTTGCAATATTATTATCACTTTTAGGGATAGTTCAGTTAAACAAGATGAAACATTTACACTGGAAAGTATAATGATATGCATTTTTATTAAATAATTTTGTTCATCAACACCTTTCCATATTTGGAAGTTTATAATGTGTATGAAAGCCAGCATTTAAGTGGAACAGATGGCATCCAAGGAACAAGATATCTGTCCATTTTGCTTCCCCTGCCACTGAATACCTGCCTGCTGAATACAGCCACTTAACTATGTGTGACATTTAACTCATGTGTACCACATTATTTTATTGTTGTTGCCATGTGCTCAATCTGAACAGTGACAAAGTAATTAATTAAGCAATGCAACTTAAGTCCATGCCATCAGATAGATAATCATAATGAACCAAATAGAAGGGTTATATCAATAGAACAAGTACGTGAATCTACTAGGACAAGTATGTGAATCTATATACAGCAATCATGAGAGTTGGTTTTGTTCCCTACGTGACTGCTATGACAAATCTTAGCTGGAGGAGGGCATTTCTGTTGCAAGCAAACCCTGATAACAATCACACAAGCTGCAAGGCTGATGCTGAAATTACTGTACATCTAATTTCCCTTGGAAGTAAGGATAGGCACCCCGTGCCTCCCTACTTGATACATACATGGTGAATAACCTTGGAAGTAAGGATAGACACCGTGTCTCCCTACTTGATACATACATGGTGAATAACCTTGGAAGTAAGGATAGACACCCCGTGTCCCTACTTGATACATACATGGTGAATAACCTTGGAAGTAAGGATAGACACCCCGTGTCCCTACTTGATACATACATGGTGAATAACCTTGGAAGTAAGGATAGACACCCCGTGTCACCCTACTTGATACATACACGGTGAATAACCTTGGAAGTAAGGATAGACACCCCGTGTCTCCCTACTTGATACATGGTGAATAACCTTGGAAGTAAGGATAGACACCCCGTGTCCCTACTTGATACATACATGGTGAATAACCTTGGAAGTAAGGATAGACACCCCGTGCCTCCCTACTTGATACATACATGGTGAATAACCTTGGAAGTAAGGATAGACACCCCGTGTCCCTACTTGATACATACATGGTGAATAACCTTGGAAGTAAGGATAGACACCCCGTGTCCCTACTTGATACATACATGGTGAATAACCTTGGAAGTAAGGATAGACACCCCGTGTCCCTACTTGATACATGGTGAATAACCTTGGAAGTAAGGATAGACACCCCATGTCCCTACTTGATATTACATGGTGAATAACCTTGGAAGTAAGGATAGACACCCCGTGTCCCTACTTGATACATACATGGTGAATAACCTTGGAAGTAAGGATAGGCACCCCGTGTCCCTACTTGATACATACATGGTGAATAACCTTGGAAGTAAGGATAGACACCCCGTGCCTCCCTACTTGATACATACAGGGTGAATAACCTTGGAAGTAAGGATAGACACCCCGTGTCCCTACTTGATACATACATGGTGAATAACCTTGGAAGTAAGGATAGACACCCCGTGCCTCCCTACTTGATACATACATGGTGAATAACCTTGGAAGTAAGGATAGACACCGTGTCTCCCTACTTGATACATACATGGTGAATAACCTTGGAAGTAAGGATAGACACCCCGTGTCCCTACTTGATACATACACGGTGAATAACCTTGGAAGTAAGGATAGGCACCCCGTGTCCCTACTTGATACATACATGGTGAATAACCTTGGAAGTAAGGATAGACACCCCGTGTCCCTACTTGATACATACATGGTGAATAACCTTGGAAGTAAGGATAGACACCCCGTGTCCCTACTTGATACATACATGGTGAATAACCTTGGAAGTAAGGATAGACACCCCGTGTCTCCCTACTTGATACATGGTGAATAACCTTGGAAGTAAGGATAGACACCCCATGTCCCTACTTGATACATACACGGTGAATAACCTTGGAACTTGAGTTTTGCCTTGCTCTTACTCTGAATGAGATCTAATGGGATCTGTGATCAATGCCATTATATAATAATATAGCCTACAAAGGCTGATAAGCCATAAAACATCCTGCATTAATTGTACACAGATGTAGCGAATGCACATGTGAAGGTAGAGCGAGTCCTTTATGATGGACAACATGGAAAAGAATCCATGGTGGAATCTGAAGCACTGGTACCAACTGTAGCTTGGGCTTCATTACATGTATACAAACATGCACTGAGTATTTTGTCCATGATTAATCTCTCCAACAGTGCATACTCCTTACAAGTGTCACCACCATTTCTACCAAAAAAGGACAATGTTACAGTCCTAACATGTACACTATTAATGGTTGGTTTTGTTTGTTTGGTGTGTGTGTGTTTGGGGTTTTTAATTTTTGTGTTTGGTTTGTGGGTTTTATTTATGTTTGGGTTTTTTTTTTTTTTTTTTTTTTGGGGGGGGGGGGGGGGTGTTGTATGTGTCTTTTTACTTTGGGGGGGGGGGGGGGATGATTGTTTTTTCCAGGTGATAGAACTGGTTATGTGATTATCCATCTTGCTTGACAAAACACATGCTTTGAACTGTCTGCCTCTTTACTCGCTTTCTACTAGGCATGCCAGTAAACATGTGATGGACCTCATCAGTGAATTAAAAAAGACAGATTAAACAGATCCATGCTTCTGTGTTGTTTTTTAAATCTTTCCTCTCTTTTTTTCTGCATACAGGTTTAAAATAACTGAAGGAATCAACCCATTTCTAACTATGGTATCTAAATGGAACAAATGATCCTCTAGTCTTTGTAATCATAAGCAATGTTAATTTGTTATGTTTGTAAACTGCAAGCGTCTATCAGTATCAAGATAATGCCAGTGTATTTTAACAACAAATAATGTCCTACTTTGAATGAGCAAAGTACACATGAAATACATGCTGCCTGGGGGTAGCCACAACAAACAGCTAACACTTTATAGATAGGTATTTTCTTATTTATATATGACTTGGAATATCCTGGGCAGCATCAAAACATGGATCAGTAGAGACTGAGACGGAATTGCCAATGGTGAAGTAGATTTGCAGAAACCAGAATGCTTCTCTGCCATGAGAAATGGATTTTCAAAAAAAAGGCATCTGGATACCAACTGTAGTGAAAGGTATTATTTTAGTAGCAGCAGGCGTCTGTTAGTCCTGAAGGACCATGGATCTCTACTGCTGGGTGCCAGTCCCGTCCTGTTGACAGCATCTGCTGTGGCTCCGGAGCCTGATTCGGGAGTGGCAACCAAACCACAGTGTTCGCATCTGATGTGTGGTTTTATATAGCAACTCATCACCCATGTCTGGGTATCAAACCGATTTACACTTTACCCCCTGATCACTGAGCTGCTGGATCAATCCCTATGTGGTGCTCAAGCTACCTACACTGCTGACACGCACAGGCAGCCTCTGAACAGGACTGGAATGTGTGGGGGAGAGAGCAAGGAGTGGGGTCAGATCTAAAGGGAGGCAGCTCTTCCTCCTTATCCACTTGTGTTCCTCTGAATTCATCATGTTTTGATCCTTCCAGATCTGTGATGCATCACGGCATTTAAAAAATAAGGATTTCTCTTTTCTAAAGATACATTTTTCATTGTACACAAATGTTTGTCTGTCTGTCTCTCTGTCTCTGTCTCTCTCTCTCTCTCTCTCTCTCTCTCTCTCTCTCTCTCTCTCTCTCTCTCTCTCTCTCTCTCTCTCTCTCTCTCTGTCCATTTTGTGATGAGGTAGAAGACGAGAAACACTTCCTGTTGGATTGTGGTGCTTACGACAAAATTAGAGAAAGATACATTGCAAAATATGTACATCCAACTTCGAACAGAAACTGTTACAATCTTATGAATGGTACCAATCAGAAGAAAACAAAAGATGTATCTATGTATATATTCTATGCTCTGAAGCTCAGAGAGGTGACACTGGCTACCTGCACTTGATATTGCATTCAACTTGCACACATTTTGAAGTGAGGGCTGCTGACACACCTACTATACATTACGTGTGCAACACTGCAAGTTGTGGAGTGAAGCAAATATGTATTGTTGTTTAGGTTTTGTTTTTTCCTTTGTACATATGATTCAAATGGGCGGATGGCCCCCTGAAATAAATTTGTTCGTTCGTTCGTGTTCTCTCTCTCTCTCTCTCTCTCTCTCTCTCTCTCTCTCTCTCTCCCTCCCTCCCTCAGCACAAGAGACCTACCTGACCAGTTCCCTTTCCAGACCCACAGCAGTTGGCACTGGGCGGACCAGCAGACCTGGAGGCTGGTGGAGTCTCCAGGCGCCTGACAGTCTTCCTCTCAAAGAGTCAGGACTGCAAGAGAGAAAAAAGGAATGAAGTGCTGGGGTTGGACAAGCCAATTATGGAAGTCGACGCCTGACGTCTAAGAATCCTACTGATTCTTGATGCTTGTTCTGCAAGCTTTTGGAGTTGAAAACTATTCCTTCAGACCAGTGTGAGTGACCCAGGAGGGGTGAGCTGCTCATGAACTCTCTGTTTCAACTCTGACCATCCTCTGTCACTCATTACTGCGGCCTCAGTAAGGAGTTTTCAACTTCAAAACCATGCTGAACATGAAGCAAATTCACTGTTGGAGTCTTCGTACACTGGATTCCACAACAGTGAAAGTGATCTTCTCATGCTCTGTAAGCAACCAGCAGTTACAAACTCAGGCAGTGAGAGCATCTCCTGCAGTCACTTGCATCTAGTGGTTTCAGTGTTCAAGGCTACGTGCATCTAGTGGTTTCAGCGTTCAAGGCTACTTGCATCTAGTGGTTTCAGCGCTCAAGGCTATTTGCGTCTAGTGGTTTCAGCACTCAAGGCTTTTTGCATCTCGTGGTTTCAGCGCTCAAGGCT
>JAWQFJ010000246.1:0-40323 GCA_034096865.1 Theodoxus fluviatilis | reverse complement strand
TGTTTCAGCGCTCAAGGCTACTTGCATCTAGTGGTTTCAGCGTTCAAGGCTACGTGCATCTAGTGGTTTCAGCATTCAAAGCTACTTGCATCTAGTGGTTTCAGCGTTCAAGGCTACTTGCATCTAGTGGTTTCAGCGCTCAAGCCTATTTGCATCTAGTGGTTTCAGCGCTCAAAGCTTCTTGCATCTAGTGGTTTCAGTGTTCAAGGCTACTTGCATCTAGTGGTTTCAGCGTTCAAGGCTACTTGCATCTAGTGGTTTCAGCGTTCAAGGCTACTTGCGGCTAGTGGTTTCAACGCTCAAGCCTATTTGCATCTAGTGGTTTCAGCGCTCAAAGCTTCTTGCATCTAGTGGTTTCAGTGTTCAAGGCTACTTGCATCTAGTGGTTTCAGCATAGAAGGCTACTTGCGTCTAGTGGTTTCAGCGCTCAAGGCTACGTGCATCTAGTGGTTTCAGCGTTCAAGGCTACTTGCATCTAGTGGTTTCAGCGTTCAAGGCTATTTGCGGCTAGTGGTGTCAGCGTTCAAGGCTACTTGCATCTAGTGGTTTCAGCGTTCAAGGCTACTTGCATCTAGTGGTTTCAGCATTCAAAGCTACTTGCATCTAGTGGTTTCAGCGCTCAAGGCTACTTGCATCTAGTGGTTTCAGCGCTCAAGGCTACAAGCATCTAGTGGTTTCAGCGTTCAAAGCTACTTGCATCTAGTGGTTTCAGCGCTCAAGGCTACTTGCATCTAGTGGTTTCAGCGCTCAAGGCTACGTGCATCTAGTGGTTTCAGCGCTCAAGGCTATTTGCGTCTAGTGGTTTCAGAGTTCAAGGCTACTTGTGGCTAGTGGTTTCAGCGTTCAAGGCTACTTGCATCTAGTGGTTTCAGAGTTCAAGGCTACGTGCATCTAGTGGTTTCAGCGTTCAAGGCTACTTGCATCTAGTGGTTTCAGCGTTCAAGGCATCTTGCATCTAGTGGTTTCAGCGCTCAAGGCTACTTGCGGCTAGTGGTTTCAACGCTCAAGGCTTCTTGCATCTTGTGGTTTCAGCATTCAAGGCTACGTGCATCTAGTTGTTTCAGCGCTCAAGGCTACTTGCGGCTAGTGGTTTCAGCGCTCAAGGCTACTTGCGGCTAGTGGTTTCAGCGTTCAAGGCTACTTGCGGCTAGTGGTTTCAGCGTTCAAGGCTACTTGCATCTAGTGGTTTCAGCGTTATTATTATTATTATTATTATTATTATTATTATTATTATTATTATTAATCACTCTTATACCGCGCGATACTCCCACTCAGTGAGACTCAAAGCGCTTCAGCCGATGTCGAGGCTGCCTCTCAGTGTGTAGTGTCTCAAGTCAATGAGACCAGTGTCCTGCTGCCAAGGGCGCTGGCACACTGTTTTCCACAAAGGAGAAATTGTGCATGCTGGGTGTTTTTACTGTGGCCGACACCCACCCGTCGAGGACATGAGCGTCAGGATCTTTATAGTGCGTGATTTTGATGTTGTGAATGCGTATCACACACTAGACCTCGGTTTATTAAGGTCTCATCCGAAGGACCTGGGGAGAGGCCCTGAGGAGGGCCGTGTGGTAGCCCTGAAGAGGGCCATTTGGTACCCGGTTTCACTCCTGGGTGGGGAGAAGCAATGGGAGTTAAGCATCTTGCTCAAGGATGCAATTCTGGGGACCGCGCAGCTTCGAACACCGCACCCACTGGCCGCAAGCGGCTGTAGGTCCAGCGCGCTAACCACTCGTTCATGGCTACTTGCATCTAGTGGTTTCAGCGCTCAAGGCTACTTGCGTCTAGTGGTTTCAGCGCTCAAGGCTACTTGCGTCTAGTGGTTTCAGCGCTCAAGGCTACTTGCATCTAGTAGTTTCAGCGCTCAAGGCTACTTGCATCTAGTGGTTTCAGCGTTCAAGGCTACTTACATCTAGTTGTTTCAGCGTTCAAGGCTACTTGCATCTAGTGGTTTCAGCGTTCAAGGCTACTTGCATCTAGTGGTTTCAGCGTTCAAGGCTACTTGTGGCTAGTGGTTTCAGCGCTCAAGGCTACTTGCATCTAGTGGTTTCAGCGCTCAAGGCTACTTGCGGCTAGTGGTTTCAGTGTCCAAGGCTACTTGCATCTAGTGGTTTCAGCGCTCAAGGCTACTTGCGGCTAGTGGTTTCAGCGCTCAAGGCTACTTGCATCTAGTGGTTTCAGCATACAAGGGTACTTGCATCTAGTGGTTTCAGCATTCAAGGCTACTTGCGGCTAGTGGTTTCAGTGTCCAAGGCTACTTGCATCTAGTGGTTTCAGCGCTCAAGGCTACGTGCATCTAGTGGTTTCAGTGTTCAAGGCTACTTGCATCTAGTGGTTTCAGCGTTCAAGGCTACTTGCATCTAGTGGTTTCAGTGTTCAAGGCTACGTGCATCTAGTGGTTTCAGCGTTCAAGGCTACTTGCATCTAGTGGTTTCAGCGCTCAAGGCTATTTGCGTCTAGTGGTTTCAGCACTCAAGGCTTTTTGCATCTCGTGGTTTCAGCGCTCAAGGCTACTTGCATCTAGTGGTTTCAGCGTTCAAGGCTACTTGCATCTAGTGGTTTCAGCAATCAAGGATACTTGCATCTAGTGGTTTCAGCGCTCAAGGCTATTTGCGTCTAGTGGTTTCAGCGCTCAAGGCTATTTGCATCTAGTGGTTTCAGCGTTCAAGGCTACTTGCATCCAGTGGTTTCAGGGTTCAAGGCTACTTGCATCTAGTGGTTTCAGCGCTCAAGGCTATTTGCGTCTAGTGGTTTCAGCGCTCAAGGCTTTTTGCATCTCGTGGTTTCAGCGCTCAAGGCTACTTGCATCTAGTGGTTTCAGCGTTCAAGGCTTCTTGCATCTAGTGGTTTCAGCAATCAAGGCTACTTGCATCTAGTGGTTTCAGCGCTCAAGGCTATTTGCGTCTAGTGGTTTCAGCATTCAAGGCTACTTGCATCTAGTGGTTTCAGCGTTCAAGGCTACTTGCATCTAGTGGTTTCAGCGTTCAAGGCTACTTGCATCTAGTGGTTTCAGGGTTCAAGGCTACTTGCATCTAGTGGTTTCAGCGCTCAAGGCTACTTGCATCTAGTGGTTTCAGCGCTCAAGCCTATTTGCGTCTAGTGGTTTCAGCGCTCAAGGCTACTTGCATCTAGTGGTTTCAGCGTTCAAGGCTACTTACATCTAGTGGTTTCAGCATTCAAGGCTACTTACATCTAGTGGTTTCAGCGTTCAAGGCTACTTGCATCCAGTGGTTTCAGGGTTCAAGGCTACTTGCATCTAGTGGTTTCAGCGCTCAAGGCTATTTGCGTCTAGTGGTTTCAGCGCTCAAGGCTTTTTGCATCTCGTGGTTTCAGCGCTCAAGGCTACTTGCATCTAGTGGTTTCAGCGTTCAAGGCTACTTGCATCTAGTGGTTTCAGCGCTCAAGCCTATTTGCATCTAGTGGATTCAGCGCTCAAAGCTTCTTGCATCTAGTGGTTTCAGCGCTCAAGGCTACTTGCATCTAGTGGTTTCAGCGTTCAAGGCTACTTGCATCTAGTGGTTTCAGCGCTCAAGCCTATTTGCATCTAGTGGTTTCAGCGCTCAAAGCTTCTTGCATCTAGTGGTTTCAGTGTTCAAGGCTACTTGCATCTAGTGGTTTCAGCGTTCAAGGCTACTTGCAGCTAGTGGTTTCAGCGCTCAAGCCTATTTGCATCTAGTGGTTTCAGCGCTCAAGGTTATTTGTGTCTAGTGCTTTCAGCATTCAAGGCTACTTGCATCTAGTGGTTTCAGCGCTCAAGCCTATTTGCATCTAGTGGTTTCAGCGCTCAAAGCTTCTTGCATCTAGTGGTTTCAGTGTTCAAGGCTACTTGCATCTAGTGGTTTCAGCGTTCAAGGCTACTTGCATCTAGTGGTTTCAGCGTTCAAGGCTACTTGCATCTAGTGGTTTCAGCGTTCAAGGCTACTTGCATCTAGTGGTTTCAGAGTTCAAGGCTACGTGCATCTAGTGGTTTCAGAGTTCAAGGCTACTTGCATCTAGTGGTTTCAGCATTCAAGGCTACTTGCGTCTAGTTGTTTCAGCGCTCAAGGCTACTTGCATCTAGTGGTTTCAGCGTTCAAGGCTACTTGCGTCTAGTGGTTTTAGAGTTCAAGGCTACGTGCATCTAGTGGTTTCAGCGCTCAAGGCTACTTGCATCTAGTGGTTTCAGCGTTCAAGGCTACTTGCATCTAGTGGTTTCAGCAATCAAAGCTACTTGCATCTAGTGGTTTCAGCATTCAAGGCTACTTGCATCTAGTGGTTTCAGCGTTCAAGGCTACTTGCATCTAGTGGTTTCAGCAATCAAGGCTACTTGCATCTAGTGGTTTCAGCGTTCAAGGCTACTTGCGGCTAGTGGTGTCAGCGTTCAAGGCTACTTGCATCTAGTGGTTTCAGCGTTCAAGGCTACGTGCATCTAGTGGTTTCAGCATTCAAAGCTACTTGCATCTAGTGGTTTCAGCGTTCAAGGCTACTTGCATCTAGTGGTTTCAGCGCTCAAGCCTATTTGCATCTAGTGGTTTCAGCGCTCAAAGCTTCTTGCATCTAGTGGTTTCAGTGTTCAAGGCTACTTGCATCTAGTGGTTTCAGCGTTCAAGGCTACTTGCATCTAGTGGTTTCAGCGTTCAAGGCTACTTGCGGCTAGTGGTTTCAACGCTCAAGCCTATTTGCATCTAGTGGTTTCAGCGCTCAAAGCTTCTTGCATCTAGTGGTTTCAGTGTTCAAGGCTACTTGCATCTAGTGGTTTCAGCATAGAAGGCTACTTGCATCTAGTGGTTTCAGCGTTCAAGGCTACTTGCGGCTAGTGGTTTCAGCGTTCAAGGCTACTTGCATCTAGTGGTTTCAGCGCTCAAGGCTACTTGCATCTAGTGGTTTCAGCGCTCAAGGCTACTTGCATCTAGTGGTTTCAGCGTTCAAGGCTATTTGCGGCTAGTGGTGTCAGCGTTCAAGGCTACTTGCATCTAGTGGTTTCAGCGTTCAAGGCTACTTGCATCTAGTGGTTTCAGCATTCAAAGCTACTTGCATCTAGTGGTTTCAGCGCTCAAGGCTACTTGCATCTAGTGGTTTCAGCGCTCAAGGCTACAAGCATCTAGTGGTTTCAGCGTTCAAAGCTACTTGCATCTAGTGGTTTCAGCGCTCAAGGCTACTTGCATCTAGTGGTTTCAGCGCTCAAGGCTACGTGCATCTAGTGGTTTCAGCGCTCAAGGCTATTTGCGTCTAGTGGTTTCAGAGTTCAAGGCTACTTGTGGCTAGTGGTTTCAGCGTTCAAGGCTACTTGCATCTAGTGGTTTCAGAGTTCAAGGCTACGTGCATCTAGTGGTTTCAGCGTTCAAGGCTACTTGCATCTAGTGGTTTCAGCGTTCAAGGCATCTTGCATCTAGTGGTTTCAGCGCTCAAGGCTACTTGCGGCTAGTGGTTTCAGCGCTCAAGGCTTCTTGCATCTTGTGGTTTCAGCATTCAAGGCTACGTGCATCTAGTTGTTTCAGCGCTCAAGGCTACTTGCGGCTAGTGGTTTCAGCGCTCAAGGCTACTTGCGGCTAGTGGTTTCAGCGTTCAAGGCTACTTGCGGCTAGTGGTTTCAGCGTTCAAGGCTACTTGCATCTAGTGGTTTCAGCGTTATTATTATTATTATTATTATTATTATTATTATTATTATTATTATTATTAATCACTCTTATACCGCGCGATACTCCCACTCAGTGAGACTCAAAGCGCTTCAGCCGATGTCGAGGCTGCCTCTCAGTGTGTAGTGTCTCAAGTCAATGAGACCAGTGTCCTGCTGCCAAGGGCGCTGGCACACTGTTTTCCACAAAGGAGAAATTGTGCATGCTGGGTGTTTTTACTGTGGCCGACACCCACCCGTCGAGGACATGAGCGTCAGGATCTTTATAGTGCGTGATTTTGATGTTGTGAATGCGTATCACACACTAGACCTCGGTTTATTAAGGTCTCATCCGAAGGACCTGGGGAGAGGCCCTGAGGAGGGCCGTGTGGTAGCCCTGAAGAGGGCCATTTGGTACCCGGTTTCACTCCTGGGTGGGGAGAAGCAATGGGAGTTAAGCATCTTGCTCAAGGATGCAATTCTGGGGACCGCGCAGCTTCGAACACCGCACCCACTGGCCGCAAGCGGCTGTAGGTCCAGCGCGCTAACCACTCGTTCATGGCTACTTGCATCTAGTGGTTTCAGCGCTCAAGGCTACTTGCGTCTAGTGGTTTCAGCGCTCAAGGCTACTTGCGTCTAGTGGTTTCAGCGCTCAAGGCTACTTGCATCTAGTAGTTTCAGCGCTCAAGGCTACTTGCATCTAGTGGTTTCAGCGTTCAAGGCTACTTACATCTAGTTGTTTCAGCGTTCAAGGCTACTTGCATCTAGTGGTTTCAGCGTTCAAGGCTACTTGCATCTAGTGGTTTCAGCGTTCAAGGCTACTTGTGGCTAGTGGTTTCAGCGCTCAAGGCTACTTGCATCTAGTGGTTTCAGCGCTCAAGGCTACTTGCGGCTAGTGGTTTCAGTGTCCAAGGCTACTTGCATCTAGTGGTTTCAGCGCTCAAGGCTACTTGCGGCTAGTGGTTTCAGCGCTCAAGGCTACTTGCATCTAGTGGTTTCAGCATACAAGGGTACTTGCATCTAGTGGTTTCAGCATTCAAGGCTACTTGCGGCTAGTGGTTTCAGTGTTCAAGGCTACGTGCATCTAGTGGTTTCAGCGTTCAAGGCTACATGCATCTAGTGGTTTCAGCGTTCAAGGCTTCTTGCATCTAGTGGTTTCAGCGTTCAAGGCTACTTGCATCTAGTGGTTTCAGCGTTCAAGGCTTCTTGCATCTAGTGGTTTCAGCGTTCAAGGCTACTTGCGTCTAGTGGTTTCAGCGTTCAAGGCTACTTGCATCTAGTGGTTTCAGCGTTCAAGGCTACTTGCGTCTAGTGGTTTCAGCGCTCAAGGCTACTTGCATCTAGTGGTTTCAGCGCTCAAGGCTACTTGCAGCTAGTGGTTTCAGCGCTCAAGGCTACATGCAGCTAGTGGTTTCAGCGCTCAAGGCTACTTGCAGCTAGTGGTTTCAGCGCTCAAGGCTACTTGCAGCTAGTGGTTTCAGCGCTCAAGGCTACATGCAGCTAGTGGATTCAGCGCTCAAGGCTACTTGCATCTAGTGGTTTCAGCGCTCAAGGCTACTTGCAGCTAGTGGTTTCAGCGCTCAAGGCTACTTGCAGCTAGTGGTTTCAGCGCTCAAGGCTACATGCATCTAGTGGTTTCAGCGTTCAAGGCTACTTGCATCTAGTGGTTTCAGCGCTCAAGACTACTTGTGGCTAGTGGTTTCAGCGTTCAAGGCTATTTGCATCTAGTGGTTTCAGCGTTCAAGGCTACTTGCATCTAGTGGTTTCAGCGTTCAAGGCTATTTGCATCTAGTGGTTTCAGCATTCAAGGCTACGTTCATCAAGTGGTTTCAGCGTTCAAGGCTACTTGCATCCAGTGGTTTCAGCGTTCAAGGCTACGTTCATCAAGTAGTTTCAGCGTTCAAGGCTACTTGCATCCAGTGGTTTCAGCGTTCAAGGCTTCTTGCATCTAGTGGTTTCAGCGTTCAAGGCTACTTGCGGCTAGTGGTTTCAGCATTCAAGGCTACGTGCATCTAGTGGTTTCAGCGTTCAAGGCTACTTGCATCTAGTGGTTTCAGCATTCAAGGCTACGTTCATCAAGTGGTTTCAGCGTTCAAGGCTACTTGCATCCAGTGGTTTCAGCGTTCAAGGCTACGTTCATCAAGTAGTTTCAGCGTTCAAGGCTACTTGCATCCAGTGGTTTCAGCGTTCAAGGCTTCTTGCATCTAGTGGTTTCAGCGTTCAAGGCTACTTGCATCTAGTGGTTTCAGCGCTCAAGCCTATTTGCATCTAGTGGTTTCAGCGCTCAAAGCTTCTTGCATCTAGTGGTTTCAGCGTTCAAGGCTACTTGCATCTAGTGGTTTCAGCGCTCAAGCCTATTTGCATCTAGTGGTTTCAGCGCTCAAAGCTTCTTGCATCTAGTGGTTTCAGCGTTCAAGGCTACTTGCATCTAGTGGTTTCAGCAATCAAGGCTACTTGCGGCTAGTGGTTTCAACGCTCAAGCCTATTTGCATCTAGTGGTTTCAGCGCTCAAGCCTATTTGCATCTAGTGGTTTCAGCGCTCAAGCCTATTTGCATCTAGTGGTTTCAGTGCTCAAGCCTATTTGCATCTAGTGGTTTCAGCGCTCAAAGCTTCTTGCATCTAGTGGTTTCAGCGTTCAAGGCTACTTGCATCTAGTGGTTTCAGCGTTCAAGGCTACTTGCGGCTAGTGGTTTCAACGCTCAAGCCTATTTGCATCTAGTGGTTTCAGCGCTCAAGCCTATTTGCATCTAGTGGTTTCAGCGTTCAAGGCTACTTGCATCTAGTGGTTTCTACGTTCAAGGCTACTTGCATCTAGTGGTTTCAGCGTTCAAGGCTATGTGCATCTAGTGGTTTCAGCGTTCAAGGCTACTTGCGTCTAGTGGTTTCAGCGTTCAAGGCTACTTGCATCTAGTGGTTTCAGCGTTCAAGGCTACTTGCATCTAGTGGTTTCAGCAATCAAGGCTACTTGCATCTAGTGGTTTCAGCGCTCAAGCCTATTTGCATCTAGTGGTTTCAGCGCTCAAGCCTATTTGCATCTAGTGGTTTCAGCGCTCAAAGCTTCTTGCATCTAGTGGTTTCAGCGTTCAAGGCTACTTGCATCTAGTGGTTTCAGCGTTCAAGGCTACGTGCATCTAGTGGTTTCAGCGTTCAAGGCTACTTGCATCTAGTGGTTTCAGCGCTCAAGGCTACGTGCATCTAGTGGTTTCAGCGTTCAAGGCTACTTGCATCTAGTGGTTTCAGCGCTCAAGGCTACTTGCATCTAGTGGTTTCAGCGCTCAAGACTACTTGCATCTAGTGGTTTCAGCATTCAAGGCTTCTTGCATCTAGTGGTTTCAGCATTCAAGGCTACTTGCATCTAGTGGTTTCAGCGTTCAAGGCTACTTGCATCTCGTGGTTTCAGCGCTCAAGTCTATTTGCATCTAGTGGTTTCAGCGTTCAAGGCTACTTGCATCTAGTGGTTTCAGCGTTCAAGGCTACGTGCATCTAGTGGTTTCAGCGCTCAAGGCTACTTGCATCTAGTGGTTTAAGCGTTCAAGGCTACTTGCATCTAGTGGTTTCAGCGTTCAAGGCTACTTGCATCTAGTGGTTTCAGCGCTCAAGCCTATTTGCATCTAGTGGTTTCAGCAATCAAGGCTACTTGCATCTAGTGGTTTCAGCGTTCAAGGCTGCTTGCATCTAGTGGTTTCAGAGTTCAAGGCTACTTGCATCTAGTGGTTTCAGCGTTCAAGGCTACTTGCATCTAGTGGTTTCAGCAATCAAGGCTACTTGCAGCTAGTAGTTTCAGCGCTCAAGCCTATTTGCATCTAGTGGTTTCAGCAATCAAGGCTACTTGCATCTAGTGGTTTCAGCGCTCAAGCCTATTTGCATCTAGTGGTTTCAGCATTCAAGACTATTTGCATCTAGTGGTTTCAGCAATCAAGGCTACTTGCATCTAGTGGTTTCAGTGCTCAAGACTATTTGCATCTAGTGGTTTCAGCAATCAAGGCTACTTGCAGCTAGTGGTTTCAGCGCTCAAGCCTATTTGCATCTAGTGGTTTCAGCATTCAAGACTATTTGCAGCTAGTGGTTTCAGCAATCAAGGCTACTTGCATCTAGTGGTTTCAGCAATCAAGGCTACTTGCATCTAGTGGTTTCAGCATTCAAGGCTACTTGCATCTAGTGGTGTCAGTGTTCAAGCCTATTTGCATTTAGTAGTTTCAGCGTTCAAGGCTACTTGCATCTCGTGGTTTCAGCGTTCAAGGCTACTTGCATCTAGTGGTTTCAGCATTCAAGGCTACTTGCATCTAGTGGTTTCAGCGCTCAAGCCTATTTGCATCTAGTAGTTTCAGCGTTCAAGGCTACTTGCATCTAGTGGTTTCAGCAATCAAGGCTACTTGCATCTAGTGGTTTCAGCGCTCAAGCCTATTTGCATCTAGTAGTTTCAGCGTTCAAGGCTACTTGCATCTCGTGGTTTCAGCGTTCAAGGCTACTTGCATCTAGTGGTTTCAGCGTTCAAGGCTACTTGCATCTCGTGGTTTCAGCGTTCAAGGCTACTTGCATCTAGTGGTTTCAGCACTCAAGGCTACTTGCATCTCGTGGTTTCAGCATTCAAGGCTACTTGCATCTAGTGGTTTCAGCGCTCAAGGCTACTTGCATCTAGTGGTTTCAGCGCTCAAGGCTACTTGCATCTAGTGGTTTCAGCATTCAAGGCTACTTGCATCTAGTGGTTTCAGCGCTCAAGGCTACTTGCATCTAGTGGTTTCAGCGTTCAAGGCTACTTGCATCTAGTGGTTTCAGCGCTCAAGGCTACTTGCATCTAGTGGTTTCAGCGCTCAAGGCTACTTGCATCTAGTGGTTTCAGCATTGAAGGCTACTTGCGTCTAGTGGTTTCAGCGTTCAAGGCTATTTGCGTCTAGTGGTTTCAGCGTTCAAGGCTACTTGCATCTAGTGGTTTCAGCATTCAAGGCTACTTGCATCTAGTGGTTTCAGCGTTCAAGGCTACTTGCATCTAGTGGTTTCAGCGTTCAAGGCTACTTGCATCTAGTGGTTTCAGCATTCAAGGCTACTTGCATCTAGTGGTTTCAGCATTCAAGGCTACTTGCATCTAGTGGTTTCAGCGTTCAAGGCTACTTGCATCTAGTGGTTTCAGCGTTCAAGGCTACTTGCGTCTAGTGGTTTCAGCATTCAAGGCTACTTGCATCTAGTGGTTTCAGCGTTCAAGGCTATTTGCATCTAGTGGTTTCAGCGTTCAAGGCCACGTGCATCTAATGGTTTCAGCGCTCAAGGCTACTTGCATCTAGTGGTTTCAGCGTTCAAGGCTACTTGCATCTAGTGGTTTCAGCGCTCAAGGCTGCATTGATCCAAGAGTTACATCCTCAAGCAAGGTGCTTAACTCACAATTTCTTCTCTCCATTCAGAAGTAGAAATGAACACCTGAGAGGGGAGTGGAAAATCTTTGTAGTGTGATTAACTCTCGGTGCCAGGCTGAAGTGGAGGTGGGGCTGGCACCTGACTGTGCATCCCATAGGTCTGTGATTGTCATCAGGGGCCAAGATAGGATTTATCGTGGCCCAATGATCAGGGGTGAAAGGGTGATGCAGTATACACCCCAGACATGGCTGACAAGTAGATACATGTATTTACACCCAACACCTTTACTAATCATGTGACTATGCACCATGGCATGAGTTGCAGCATGCCCTCAGTCAATTTAGAGTGTTGTAGCACTTCTCATTGACAGTTTTGTACACCCTACGTCCCTAGCAAGGTCAAAATTGTTATTTAATCAGATAATTTTGTGCAACGTTATACACAATGGAATCATTCATCCTCGGGAATCAACATTTTGAAAAAACTGAGGACTCAATATAAGGTCAGTAGGTAGACCTGCTTTTCAGAATTTGTATATAATTAAAGAAGGCCAGATTGAGACTGCACACACGTGTGTGTGTGTGTGTGTGTGTGTGTGTGTGTGTGTGTGTATGTGGTTCGAGAAATTTCATGTACACAGTTGATGTAATCTGAACAAAAATAAAAATTTATCTTTTGCTGAAAACCTTTTACTTTATTAGTGCTCATGGAGAAGATGGGACAGCATGCATTTTATTGTTTACCTTTGATTTCTTCTTCTTTTTTCTCAATAGAAAAAACAGCTTAGGGTCGGCAGGAAAGATTGGGTCAATTGGGTTACCATAACCTCAACCTTTTTTTCATTTTCTTTTTTTGGTCCTAACCAGGACAAAGAGAAATTAGTGGGAAAAGAGATGAAGGGAATTTGAAAGAACTATTTTTTTTTAATGCCCATAACTAATTCAGTTGGAAGGTGTTGTAAGTGCTCAAGACATCCATGTCATTCCATAGCATAAGTAATATCCACTGGTCGGTAGGGGTAAACAGGATGAAAAGTCAAGGCAATTGCACGCACCACAAATCTGTACAGAGATCCATGCCACTGCTAGAAAAACTTCACAGCAGCATAGGTGTCAAGTCTCACGTATTTTGCGTGAGTCTCACGCAATTTCAGTGATTTTCAAGTCTCACGGCGTGAGACGAAAACATCACGTATTTTTGCGTTTTTGTCGGACTGATTTTTTTAAAAAGGTTCGTCTGAGGACAGTGTGAAAGTGTACAAGCTTCGCGGTAAGTGCGCGATTTGCGGAAGTCAGGGGCCGGAAGTCGCTTCTCGCTCATGCGTAGTGTGCTACAACAAAGAGATTCAAAGCGCAATTATGGCGTCTTCTTCGAAACCGCCAGCGAAAAGGGCTTGGTATTCTTCGAAATACCAGTGTGAGTGGGAAACGGACAAAGAGTTTCAGGGGCAGATCAGCAAGTCGGATGCAGGCTCTGATTTTGCTTACTGCAAGTCATGCAAACGGTCGGTAAAGGTATCGGCGTCGGGGCGATTTGACATAGTTCGCCACTTCGCATCTTCAAAGCACAAAGAAGCTTTTAAAAAAGCAACACAGCACATCCCTCTCGATGCTACATTCCGTAGGCAGGCTAACAACTTGGACCAAGGAAAGACCGTGTCTCAGTCAGAGATTCTCTTCTGTCAATTCCTTGCAAAACACAACCTGCCAGCGACAACCGCCGACCATTTCACCATTCTCATGAAAAGATGTTCCCTGACTCGAAAGCGGCTCAAGCCTTCTCCTGTAAGAGGACCAAGGCAACACAAATCATCAAACGATGCCTGGCTACAGAATTGACAGCCCACCAGCCACAGAACACAAGTTCTTGCATGATGTTCGACAGTTTTACACAGCCTGTGTCCAGAAAATGTTGAACAAGTTCCCATTTGGAGATGAGATCCTGGAACATCTTCAGGTCCTGGACCCCAGCAAGAGAGAGCAGCTGCCATACACTGACATTGTGACACTGGCAATGAAATTTGCTGATGATGTTGACCAGGAAGACCTGAAAGAGGAGTGGGAAGACTTTCAACTCCTGGGTGAGGGTGAGCTGGTACTTTTGGATCAGAATGGAAAAGCCAAAAAAATGGATGTTGTCTGGAAGGAGATCCTCACAATGAAAACACCTTTTGGAGAAGTTAGGTTCCCTCTGCTTGGCAAAGTGTTGCCTGTTACGCCACAAATCGGATTCTAAATATACATCCGGTCAAGACTGTGTGTGACTGCTCCTTCATCCGACCAAGAGACATAAATAGATCTGGAAATCCCAAAGCAAGGGACGCAACTGTGTGTGACTGCTGCTGTCCCGCTATCCCGCCACCCCCATTACGTCCCCCCCACCCCCCATCACGTCCCCCCACCCCCCGTGCCGTCCCCCACCCCCACCCCCTGTCTCTCTTCCTCCAAGCCCTTCTCTCGCACTGCGAGTGTATTTGTGTGTTTGGTGAGTGTGCCTACATTTGCACACCCTTTCCACCCTCTCTGAGCAGTCTCTTGTCCGGATGTATATTTAGAATCCGATTTGTGGCGTAACATTGCCTGCTCTTCTGTGTCTGCCCCACAGCAACTCTGACAGTGAGAGAGTGTTCTCAATGGTGAGAAAGATCCACATAGATGCCAGAAGCAGTCTGGCTCCTGACACCCTGGCAGCTTTCTTGCAAGTGAAGATGAACGCTGATGAGTGTTGTCATGATTTCCGGATGACTTCCACAATGCACAAGAGAGCAAAGGCTTGCACTGATGAGTACAACAAAGAACATCAGTGACAGTGAGGTACTGTAGCAGGATGTAAATAGAAAACTGAACATGTGAGTGAGGGGGAGCAGTGGATGTATATAGAGAACTGTCAGAACTGAACATGTGAGTGAGAAGGATCAGTGGATGTAAATAAAGAACTGTCAGAACGGAACTTGTGAGTGAGGGGGAGCAGTGGATGTAAATAAAGAACTGTCAGAACTGAACATGTGAGTGAGAAGGATCAGTGGATGTAAATAGAGAACTGTCAGAACTGAACTTGTGAGTGAGGGGGAGCAGTGGATGTAAATAAAGAACTGTCAGAACTGAACTTGTGAGTGAGGGGGAGCAAAGCTGTGGATGTAAATAGAGAACTGAACATGTGAGTGAGAAGGATCAATGGATGTAAATAAAGAACTGTCAGAACTGAACTTGTGAGTGAGGGGGAGCAGTGGATGTAAATAGAGAACTGTCAGAACTGAACATGTGAGTGAGAAGGATCAGTGGATGTAAATAAAGAACTGTCAGAACTGAACTTGTGAGTGAGGGGGAGCAGTGGATGTAAATAGAGAACTGTCAGAACTGAACATGTGAGTGAGAAGGATCAGTGGATGTAAATAAAGAACTGTCAGAACTGAACTTGTGAGTGAGGGGGAGCAGTGGATGTAAATAAAGAACCGTCAGAACTGAACTTGTGAGTGAGGGGGAGCAGTGGATGTAAATAAAAAACTGTCAGAACTGAACTTGTGAGTGAGGGGGAGCAGTGCTGTGGATGTAAATAGAGAACTGAATATGTGAGTGAAAAGAAGCAGTGGATGTAAATAGAGAACTGAATACACAACTAATGAGTAAGCCTAATGTGGAGCAGTGGATGTAAACCAAATGATTTAATGAGTGATGTACAGTACTATTTTATATTAGCAGTACACATATGCTTGTGTAATAAAGAAAACCCCCCACATATTTTGCCGTTTTCACAGGTTTTGTTTCATTGCCGCGTGAATCTCATGACAAAGTGATCAATCTCATGACAAATCATGCAAAATCTCATGACAAAACACTAAAAGTACTTGACACCTATGCAGCAGGCTGAATCATGCAAGCTGACCTGCACTGGCATAGTTTGGCATTTAAAAAAGTTTTGGTTTTGGTAACCCCACGGACTCTTTTTTTCTGCCAGCCATTAACTTTTTTTAATGGAGAAAAAAAAAGATGAAAAAAAGAGAGAAAGAAAATGTCAGTGGTTACAAACTGCATGCTGTCCCATCTTCCCTGACTTATATGCACTCTAGGAATCCACTTTTTAAGTTAAACAAAAGTGCTTTCAGTGACAGAGAGAAATTTTGATTTATCATTATGTTCTATTGAGCCTCTTTTATTTTAAAAAAAGACAGAAAGAAAATTCAGGTCCACCTACTGATGCAATTTGGGGGGGCCTGTTACCTGGATAATCACAACTTTTCTTTCCCTTATAATTCTCAAATAAATCCAGTTTGAAAAGAATTACATGGAATGCAGAATTTACGCTGCAGATGAACACTTCACAATGAAAGGTTGTTCTCCCAAAACATGCACAGAGCTTATTGCATCACTCTTTTCTTCCAACTGCCATAGGTTTTCTTCATACCGATTATTGTGAAAAGGCATTTTGATATTAAATTTAAGCAATTAATATACTCACCCTAATTCATCCTACTACATCCTATGTTTATAATCTGTTGTCCTTGTATTGATAAAGCAAGGTTATGTTCATACATATCACAAATGCCTACAATTATAGTGCCAGTATATAATTAAAAAATTTATATTTCGTACTTCAGGATGCATAAAAGTACATGTTAAATGCCTCTACGACTTCAATATCAAAAAGCTCCACCCATTGAAACAGAATAACTTGTCCTATAAATAATTGAGAATCCGTCAATAAACCCTTACTACAAAACACATTCTGTTTGAATAAATTGCATCACCAAACTTAGTGTAAGACGTATTTTTAACAGTCCAAACTTACACAGCGTTACAAAGTCCTGTATATTTATGTATGCTCGCCTCCTTACCTTGAGAAGCAAAACTCGATGTGCAAATCTCCCCAAAAACGAGCCTTGCCTTCAGCTTTGCAGGAAAGATATATATATATATATATATATATATATATATATATATATATATATATATATATATTCAAACTCCACTGTCTACGTGCTATTTCACCCATGGAAAAACCGATCGAGTCAAGTCACGATTAAAAAATAGTTTTATTTGCAACCAGCCAAGAATCGGAAACAAAATATAATGGCTGGTGGCAAATGTACTCGATCGGTTTCGAGCTCTTTCTCTGATAAGTAACTGTCACGTAAGTAAACACACCGCTATTTTGGTTAAGTACTACAATAGAAGGAAGGTAGACAACTCTAGTATGCCGCCATCGGACAACAGAGACTTGAATGGATCAAACTTTTATATAGCTATCACAAGCCCTCAGTCTTCCCACTCGCTGAAAAAAGGGGTAAACCCTGCAGTCCTAATTACTGTGCATGTATTATCAATTATATTTATCAGACTTGCATACTTCGTGACATACAGCGATGCCGATAAACACAGGAAAGACAGGCAGCTAGTCGACTCGAGCAATCACTTTTTTTCTTCCCTCAGCACTACGCTGCCACAGACTGAAAAAAAAATCTGAGGGCGAGAAAGGAGCACTTGTTTCACTGACTCAACTTACGTCACAGGATCTCCACTGCAAAAACTTTTTCTCTCTGGAATGTGGGACGATTCTCGACTAGGCGCACGGACCCAGTCAATGCACAAACTTGTTCACTCACAGTCGAGGGTGTATACAAAGGGGAGGGCACTCTTTACTAACTCTCCGTACGTAAGGTGGCGCTGCGACGCAATCATGATCAACAATGGCAGTTGTGCTAAGTGCTTGCTGTCAATGACAGAGGTGCGAGGAGACTACGCATGACGGGCTCGAATTACAAGCAAGATCTGCAGAATGAACCTCACCGGGCGGTTGACTTTTGTTTGGCTAGTTGTTTTATGTGAGTATACGAGTTTCTTGTCCGGTCGCATCGCATTCCGCTGCAATCCTGCTGCGCTCATAAATCGCGATGCACGAGTAGTTTATCTAGATCTATTTCGTGTTCGCTCATTTTGGAGACAACTACTAAAACAGGGCCGGATCTAGGGGGGGTGCTGGGGGTGCTCGAGCACCCCCCCCCAAAAAAAAAAAAAAAAAAAAAAAACCTCCGTGGCAGCCGGGAGTTGGGGGAAGGAGGGAGGGGGGGGGGGGGTGGTTGCTCAAATATGTTGATCTACTTCCCACCTCATCGGATATCGGCACACTTTGCTTGGTAGCAGAGACAGTATAGTTAGTAAAAAGCTTGGGAAGGAGGGGGGGGGGGGGGCTAAAAGATGCTGGGCCCAGATGCTGTACTACTCTCCACTTGGTATAAGCACACTCTACTTGGCAGCCAAGGTAGCTGGGGAGGGAGGGGGGGGGGGTGCTGCTATAATTAAGATGCCTTCCTTTTGCTACTCGCACAGACAAATCAAACCCGGGCAGAGACAGGAAGAATCTGTGACCAAACAAAAACTCTTGGAAATGACCGCACTGCCAGATTGCACAGATTTGCACCATTTTTCTCAAAATTTTCCGGGGGGGCATGCCCCCGGACCCCCCTAGAGGGGCGTGCCTGCTTCGCAGGCACGCACTCGTGGCTTCGCCACTTCGATGAGAAGACCCTAAAACAATTTTAAGCACCCCCCCTCAAAAAACTTTGATCCGGCCCTGTAAAATAGACAAGTCAAAGGGGTTGTCTCTGTTGTTTCACAAGATTTTCTTTTATTGGCAATGGACAAAGTAATGCTGAAAATGATTGTGTTGCAAAATGAGTGTACTCTGTGTATACGTATGTCACTATGTGTAGCAATGGGGGGAAAGAGAAGAGGTTGAGGAAAGCGGTACATTAAGCACTCCTTTTTAAAATTGTAAAAAAATTCTTTTCGGTGAGAAAATAATTAAACAGATGGCCCAGGTCAAACTGATGCGGATAAAGAATTTTAATCATTCGCTCATAATATAGGCCTAGCTTGTTGTAGTGACTGGAGTCTCAATGAATTTTTCAGAGATGGTAAGAAAAAATGTAGAAAAGTAAGTGAAAGCGTGATGTTATTGGTTGCTAGTGGCAACTTTTCATTAGTCTGGTCTTCATTGTCCTGTTTGAAACCTAAACCAGATACAATACATTTCATCACAGTGAATGGAAACTTGGAAAGATAAATTATACAGTGACAAGTGAAGATCAACAATACAGTGTAGTGAGGTAGTTATGCGTGTATTATAAATGCATATTAATTTTTAAAGTTAAACAAGCAAACATATCTGGGACATGAATATTCACTATAGCATGATTGTTGACCTCTTTTATGACCATGAAAGTAAGCATTTTCAACTAAATATATTTCATGGGGTGAACATCCGTGCTTTGGGGGCATTTCTTCCCTTGATGTCAGGCGCTAGGCCCCAACTGAGAGGACCACACAGATACATCTATTTTCACATAATTTGGTGCTTTGACCTATAGTTATAACTTGTCTAAAGGCTAGCACAGAAATCAATGCATAAACTAATAAAGGCTGAGAATGACAGAAAAGGGGGGAAAATTCTTCATTTAATTTTACAAAGTTAATTTTACTGCCAAAGCACAAAAGGGAGGTCCAAATAACCCTTTGTAGTCCACATTCCCCAAGAGGTAACCTCTAGGCCAATTCTGTCTGTGTTATTGGTCTAACCAGAGATACTATAGTAACTGGATAGCTGTCTGCGCGAAACGCGTCTGCCAGTGCCGTCTCGCGCAGAAGACCAGCGCTCAGTCACTGCTCTCTTCCGGTCTAAGTCTGGGCAGGTTCCATTGTCCGCACAGTAATAGAATGTAATGGTTATTTCTTGTGCTGTGCTTTATCATCTCTAGCTAAATTCAGTTGTGCAAAAACATGATGTAATTTGCGGATTGTAGAGTCAGAGGTTGAAGTTGGACTGACAATTCGTTGAATATGAAGTGTGTTCTTTGACGAAGCGTCTGCTTAAAAGCTCAGTGGAACCATTCCAGCGTCTGTGGGATTCAGAGGGTTTTGACAGAACATGCCAGGAAATAACTGTGCAATTGTTGGTTGTGGAGCCTACACAGGCCGAAATAGAGGGCTGTCGTTCCACAGAATAAGAAAACACAACGATCCTGAATGGGAGCGAGCAGCGATACTATAGGTTCTCTTCCCTTTGCGAGTCATCGCGTTAGCGCCAATTGCGGTATGCGCGCGTCAGACAGCAGACGACGTGTTCTCACATGTACTGACTGCTATGCCGCTATGTAGAAGACACGTGGAGTGCAATGGTGCTCAGCATTTCACATACGTTTAAGAAACATTTAGCAGCAGTGCCTCTGACTTGCAACACCATCCTGCTTATTAAAAAAATATTTTCTGATTGATAACATCATTGCCAACTGACTTCATGAAGCGTCGACTCGCTCTTTCAGTCTTTGTCTTTCGAGTATTATCTCGGTCATAAATGTTACACTCATCTACACTGTCCGAGCTAATGTAGCTATAGATTGACAGTTATGTATAATATACTATTTCAATGTTCATTCTTTCTTTTCAACTACTTATTTTCAGTAAATGCTGCGTATTTGCCTCAAGTATCTCCTCGATTAGCTTCTCTCCATTCTGTAAACTCGGACACCGGAAATGCTCGTTGCCCGATTGAAGGCGGAGCTGGGCAGACAGCACTGCGACTATATTTAAACTATACACTGAGAGGTCAAGTCAGCAGTCCATTATATATAGTGTCTCTGGTCTAACCCTGAAAGCCCAGTAGTGAATAGTTCCTGCCGATGAGGGAATCATTCATCAACTCTAGCATTTTGTTGTGTTGGAAATTATATTCAAACATGTACTGATGTAGAGATCACAATCTTAGGTTTACTTTTTTTAAATAACGGTATTACCTTTATATGGAATAAAGGTTATCTTGTTACAAATGATAAACTGAATTAAAGTTCACAGATAAGACTAGAGCATTTTGCCTTAAGGTTTACAGTCATGTGGTTTCCTTGAGACCTTTGATTCACAGATGTAGCTATGGTAACATGACAACAACTTTAAAAAAGGGGGGTTGGTAGGCCAGCCTGAACTTTTTTCTGCTCTAATATATATTTACTATAATTTAGAAGAGACCTGATTGAACTTAAACTCAAACTTTCTTTAACAAAAAATGATTTTAATTTTAAAAAGTAGATTCCCTGAGTGCTCATAGGACAGGAAAGATGGGACAGCAAGGAATTTGTTGTTTACCACAGGTTTTTGTTTTCTTTTCTTTGCTTTTTTTTTTGTGGCATGGTATTAAAAAAAGTTTAGGGTCGACAGGAAAAATGAAAAGGTCGGTCATGTTACCATAACTATATATCCTTTCTCATCAACATTTTGAGGATCCAGGACAAACCAGCAAGTTGCACTTGATATTATTTTTTTAACAAATTGTATGTCCTTCATTTGTTTCCTCTAATTTGGAATTGTAATCGGGACATTTTCTTGACAATGCCACACCATCTGATAAGTACTGTAAAATAAATTGAATGGCAATAGACACCAGATCATCTTCTGGAAAATTTCATTATGAACATATGGAGCAGAAAAAAAATCCTGTTTTAAAGTAGAGGTGTATAGATCTA
This sequence comes from Theodoxus fluviatilis, assembly GCA_034096865.1. Classification (NCBI taxonomy): domain Eukaryota; kingdom Metazoa; phylum Mollusca; class Gastropoda; order Cycloneritida; family Neritidae; genus Theodoxus; species Theodoxus fluviatilis. The sequence goes on along the minus strand of JAWQFJ010000246.1, from coordinate 19,875 downwards.
CGTTTCATCAGTCCTGGTCTGTCTTGCTCATTTTCACTATTTGTATTTCAGAAACGAAATGCGAAAGTGTGGGGCATTAGTTCTAAAGCTTCTAAAAGACCCCCATCATCATTGGAACTTTAGTTCTGAAATTCTACTCATGGAACTTAAGGGCATAATACTAGAACTACTGTAGGATCTTTTTAGTGCTCTATTTGAATTGGGAAATGGATGTGTTTTCCACTTGCTGCAGAGTTTTACCTGTTGCAGACTTATTTAGTGAACATTGTCACATGCAGGAAGAAGTTGGATTGATGGCCTTTGGGCACATACCAATCTGAATCATTCCATGATTTTTCACTAACATCAGTGGATACTTTCTGAAAATTAGCACTCAACAGGACAGATGTTTACTGGAAATTCATTCTCTACGCTGTATCAGGAATTACTAAGTAAAGTTTTCTAGTTTTGTTCTCTGCACATAGACTGCTGAGCAATAGGTGTACAGAGACTGAAGGCTTGTGTTGATGTTCTGCTTCAGGGCTGTGCACAGTGGTGAGAGGTTCCACAGACACCAACAAACTGATCCTGTCACATGACTCTCCTTTGGAGCCCATGGAAGGGTCTCGAGTTGACGTCAACTGCACCGTCGCCAACGGGATGCCACCGCTGCGCATCACCTGGATGACTCCCCAGGACGAGGAGGCCAAGATACAGCAAGTCGTGAACAACGTGACAGCGCAGCTGACCATCATGAAGCTCAACCCAAGCGATGCGGGCGTCTACACGTGTGTGCTGGTGGCTGAGGGTCATGTGACAGAGAGGAAACTCACCCTGCACGTCACCCCAGCAGGTAGGTGGTTGTCCTGGGAATGTGCCAGTTCAGCTGTGTGGGATAGGAGTAAAGTCAGCTACTCCAGCAGTTGCTATAGCAATGTAACACTTTTTTTACAGTTGTCTATAGGAAGTTGAGCAAAGGAATTTTTTAAAATCTTTTTATTTCAATTCTAAAACTTGTATTTTTAAGGAGTGTTTTGATAAGGTTATTTTATCATCACTAAATCTTCTTGCTCATTCTGCTCTGAACTCAGTCACTCTTCTTTCTCACTTTTAATATTTTATTTGTATTTAATGCTTTTCTGACATTTAGATTATTTATTTTGCTTGTTTACTTCCAGATTCTGTATCCCAGATTTGCAGCCATACCAAGTTCCGATGTGGCAAATCTGAACACTGCATTTTCCTTCGCTTCCGCTGTGACGGAGAGCGGCAGTGTCAGGACGGCTCAGATGAGCTTGACTGTGGTGAGTGTGATGGCCTTGTTATGTCTGTGTAGTTTGGGAATATGTTGATTACACAGTGGGTTTCTATCAGTATCTGCCTTGAGGGAATATCAAAATACTGAGGACAGACACTGGTACAGCATTGCTCTCTCAGTTGACTGAGGTGAGTGTGATGGCCTGGTTGTCTCTGTAGTTTGGGAATATGTTGATTAAATAGTAGGTTTCTATCAACGTCTGCTTTGAAAGATTATCAATATTCCAGCATTGTTCTTTCATTTGACTGTGATGCATGTACTGCTTGGACATGTCACTGGGTTTTGGGGACATGTTGATTATATATTGGGTTTATGTCAACATCTGCCATGAAGGACTATCATTATGCCAGCATTGTTCTTTTCAGTTGTCTGTGGTGGCTGTGATGTCATTGGATATTGGGTGTATGATAATTATATTTTTAGTTTTTTATAAATAGAAACAGCACATAAAGGTTTTCTTTTTCTCTCTTGAAGAACTGCTAAATGCTATAAATTGTTCCTGAAGTTGACTGTGGTGAGTGTGAGAAGGAAGGTGGAGGTATACTGAGGACAGACACTGGTACAGCAGAGGTATACTGAGGACAGAGACACTGGTACAGCAGAGGTATACTGAGGACAGACACTGGTACAGCAGAGGTATACTGAGGACAGACACTGGTACAGCAGAGGTATACTGAGGACCGACACTGGTACAGCAGTAAGCCTGAAAGAGCTGAGCAGGGCTTTGCAGTTGGAATGGCAAGGACTTCAGCATTAACCTTCTGTTCCTGCACTTCACTTTGCAGGGGGCCAGCAATGCAAAGGTTCGTACCGTTGCAACAACACCAACTGCATCAACAAGGCCCTTTGGTGCAACGGCGTGGACAACTGTGGGGACAACTCGGATGAGCAGGACTGTCAGGGAAATGGTGAGCTTCCGCACCGTGATGGAGCTTGTATGATCCATGCCCAGATCTCATGCTATAGGGGTCCCATAGGGGCCGCATAAGTGGCCCCCTTATTGGTGGTATCTGGGAACCATGACTTTGAAGAAAAGTATGCAAACATTCAAAGTGTAAGATATGACTGGGGCCATTGGATGTCATCATTGTCAGCTGCAACCCCTGGCTGCTGGACTTTCAGGGTGTTCTCCAGTAGTAGGGGGGGAGGGGATGGCACCATCAGGACACAGGGTCAGATTATGCAAATCCAAACCCTGTTTCAAACCTGGAGAAATGCCTTGCATGTATCTGCCAATCAAACAGAAAAATTAGCATCGAGCCCTAATTCCCCATTTCTTCTCGTAAGAAGATCTATGTAATTATACCATGTTGTAATGATTTTGCTCAGAATCATACCATTGTACCAGTTTGACAAGTTTTGTTGAACCAACCACTCCACTTGCCTTTCAGCTGCATGTTACTCAGAAATTGGAGAAACACAGAAATCTAACCTCAAAAGAATCTTCAGATGCACAGAAAATTCCTGTACTTTTATCTCAGCTGTAATTGGATTATTCAATGTTATTAACTATAAATGATCATGACTCACTCTCTTCTTGTTTCTGTTTCCCAGGTATGAGCCACACGACCGTGACCTTGAACATGGAGGAAGTGGCTCACTTTAACTGGCTGAAGACCACCGTCTACACTGTCATTGGCTGCGTTGTTGCTGTCGTCATCTTCATCTCCTTCATTGTTATTGTCGTCTTCCGTGTCAAAATGAAAAGGCTACGAGCTAGGCGATTCGCTTCTGTCCTGGAGCGGCAGCGGAGGTGTACGGATTCTAACGGTTCAGGTCGAGCACCAGAGCAAGACCCCTTTCTTCAGATTGGCCCCAACTCTCACTATGGCAACATCATTGTCAATGTGAACAATGGTGTCCAGTACATGCCAGGAGGGGATTTTGTCGCTTTCATGGATTCCCCTCCACCGTACTCTGAAGTCGTAGCACGAGGTCAGCGTGAAGAATCCCCACCGCCACCCTACTCCACATGGGACCGCCACGCAAGGGAAGCTGCAGGACAACCAAAGACGACCTCAGATGGCGCTAGCACTTCCCAAGCTGAAAGCCCGGCAAGGAGCACATCCACTGAGGGTGCCTGTTCCAATCCTGCTCCAGGAACCAGCAGTGCAGATCTTCCCATCCTGCCAGAAATGGCAGAGGAGGCGGTGCTGGAAGCCAGCGGCGGTGGTGGTGTCAGCGTTGATGTCAGCAGTATTCCTCCGCCCGTGATAGATCCCCCTTCCACTTCAGCCCCACTGGATACCTCCGTCTTTGCAGGACCAATGTGTTCCCAGTCAGGAGAGGTGGGAGGGGAGTCCACCACCAGAGGTGAAACCCAGGGCCAGCCTCAGGCTGGTGCCTGCTCCAACTGGCCTCCCCTCAGTGGGGCAGGCGTGGTGGGGCGGAAAGGACAGCTGACTGTACAGGGGGGCAAGATCCTCATTTGTGGTGGGGGCAGCCCCTTGGGGGAGAGCCCTGAGGGGGGCGAGCGAGGTTGGACACGCCAGGGGCAGCTGCAGGTGCAGGGGGGGCAGATAGTGCTGAAGGTGGAGGACGGAGACTTGGAGCGAGGTGGGGAGCAGTCTCTCATTCCCCAGTCGGCGCGGGGAGAGCTGGAGGTGGAGGGGGGACAAATCGTGCTGCGCCTGCGGGAACACTGACCTAAATCATGTTGAAATAGGAATTTAGACTGAGCTTGAATGGAGGACTTAAAGAGAATGGGTAGTCTGAATCTGACTCAGAATTTAAACAGTGATTCAGACTGAGGATATAGTTTGACCAATTGTGAGGGGAAACTGCAACATGAGCTTGCATGTGGTTCAGTTATGAACAGGGATTTGCAGTAATGGAGAACATCAATTCATATTGAGTTGAAGCCCCAACTCAAATCAAGTTCGAACCCCAAGACTGTTTGTGAGCTTTGAGAGACTGAAAGGAAAACCCAACTCAAATCAAGTTCGAACCCCAAGACTGTTTGTGAGCTTTGAGAGACTGAAAGGAAAACCCAACTCAAATCAAGTTCGAACCCCAAGACTGTTTGTGAGCTTTGAGAGACTGAAAGGAAAACCCAACTCAAATCAAGTTCGAACCCCAAGACTGTTTGTGAGCTTTGAGAGACTGAAAGGAAAACCCAACTCAAATCAAGTTCGAACCCCAAGACTGTTTGTGAGCTTTGAGAGACTGAAAGGAAAACCCAACTCAAATCAAGTTCGAACCCCAAGACTGTTTGTGAGCTTTGAGAGACTGAAAGGAAAACCCAACTCAAATCAAGTTGCAAAACTGACTTGAACAAAATGAAAATTGAAATTGTGACTGTAGAAAAGAGACAGTGCTGATTGGGTGATTGTGGAAAACTGACAGACAGAGATGGGTAATCAAAAAGAGGTGGTTGTTTTCTTTCTTTGAACCAAGCGAGAACATCAATACAAACTGAAAACACTGTTGGCACCAAACAAGAAAATTACCGAAGGTGGCACAGACCAACCATGTATGCAAGCAGTTCTGAGTGAGTGAAAATGCTGTGTCGGATGGAGTGGGACTGTTCAGACTGAGAACACCAGACTACTTGGGAACAGCATTGCAGACTGTTCAGACTGAGAACACCAGACTACTTGGGAACAGCATTGCAGACTGTTCAGACTGAGAACACCAGACTACTTGGGAACAGCATTGCAGACTGTGCAGACTGAGAACACCAGTACTTGGGAACAGCATTGCAGACTGTTCAGACTGAGAACACCAGTACTTGGGAACAGCATTGCAGACTGTTCAGACTGAGAACACCAGACTACTTGGGAACAGCATTGCAGACTGTTCAGACTGAGAACACCAGTACTTGGGAACAGCATTGCAGACTGTTCAGACTGAGAACACCAGTACTTGGGAACAGCATTGCAGACTGTTCAGACTGAGAACACCAGACTACTTGGGGACATCATTGCAGACTGTTCAGACTGAGAACACCAGACTACTTGGGAACAGCATTGCAGACTGTTCAGACTGAGAACACCAGACTACTTGGGAACAGCATTGCAGACTGTGCAGACTGAGAACACCAGACTACTTGGGAACAGCATTGCAGACTGTTCAGACTGAGAACACCAGTACTTGGGAACAGCATTGCAGACTGTTCAGACTGAGAACACCAGTACTTGGGAACAGCATTGCAGACTGTTCAGACTGAGAACACCAGACTACTTGGGAACAGCATTGCAGACTGTTCAGACTGAGAACACCAGACTACTTGAGAACAGCATTGCAGACTGTTCAGACTGAGAACACCAGACTACTTGGGAACAGCATTGCAGACTGTGCAGACTGAGAACACCAGACTACTTGGGAACAGCATTGCAGACTGTTCAGACTGAGAACACCAGTACTTGGGAACAGCATTGCAGACTGTTCAGACTGAGAACACCAGTACTTGGGAACAGCATTGCAGACTGTTCAGACTGAGAACACCAGACTACTTGGGAACAGCATTGCAGACTGTTCAGACTGAGAACACCAGACTACTTGGGAACAGCATTGCAGACTGTTCAGACTGAGAACACCACTACTTGGGAACAGCATTGCAGACTGTTCAGACTGAGAACACCAGACTACTTGGGAACAGCATTGCAGACTGTTCAGACTGAGAACACCAGACTACTTGGGAACAGCATTGCAGACTGTTCAGACTGAGAACACCAGTACTTGGGAACAGCATTGCAGACTGTTCAGACTGAGAACACCAGACTACTTGGGAACAGCATTGCAGACTGTTCAGACTGAGAACACCAGACTACTTGGGAACAGCATTGCAGACTGTTCAGACTGAGAACACCAGACTACTTGGGAACAGCATTGCAGACTGTTCAGACTGAGAACACCAGACTACTTGGGAACAGCATTGCAGACTGTTCAGACTGAGAACACCAGACTACTTGGGGAACAGCATTGCAGACTGTTCAGACTGAGAACACCAGACTACTTGGGAACAGCATTGCAGACTGTTCAGACTGAGAACACCAGACTACTTGGGAACAGCATTGCAGACTGGTTGGAACGCTGCCAGTTTGTGACAAAGTCAAAACCCCGACACTTGACAGAGCCAGAACACGAGTTCTGACCGCACGGACTTGCTTGTATTAGGAACACTTATTGGGAAAGAAAAAAGTGTTGTCTGAGGGTAGCAGTTATTGGGCATTTTGACTTGTCTTCAGATGAACTGAGGAACACTGAGTGGGGTCATACTAGTGAACTTACGTGGCCACATGTGTTGCATAGGCTGTCAGTAGCACTGAGTGGGTCATACTAGTGAACTTACGTGGCCACATGTGTTGCATAGGCTGTCAGTAATACTGAGTGGGTCATACTAGTGAACTTACGTGGCCACATGTGTTGCATAGGCTGTCAGTAACACTGAGTGGGTCATACTAGTGAACTTACGTGGTCACATTTGTTGCATAGGCTGTCAGTAACACTGAGTGGGTCATACTAGTGAACTTACGTGGCCACATTTGTTGCATAGGCTGTCAGTAACACTGAGTGGGGTCATACTAGTGAACTTACGTGGCCACATTTGTTGCATAGGCTGTCAGTAACACTGAGTGGGGTCATACTAGTGAACTTACGTGGCCACATTTGTTGCATAGGCTGTCAGTAGCACTGAATGGGTCATACTAGTGAACTTACGTGGCCACATGTGTTGCATAGGCTGTCAGTAACAGTTGGTAGTGCGATGTTGTTGTGTGCTACTTACAAATAATCCTCCATGCACAAGTTTTCATGCATTTGATTTTCAGTGAATGGAGAGGTGATGCAGACTTCCCAGTGAGAGAGTCAAAGATTAAAAACACAATGACTGAGAAACTTGAAGATGCTCTAGTCTGCCTAGTTATCTCATTACTTCTTTGTTGACAAGACACAAAAGTGCTTCCAAACTAACTTCTGTCACTCTGGAAACAAATATTAATGTTTGGGAATGCAGGAGGAAAGGCATCATAGGGTTTCACCTATGATATGAAAATGTTGCATTTATTCTATTGAATAATTACTGTGAGAATAATGTCATGAATGTGTTTTTACAGTCCAAATGGTTTTTGCCACAATTTACCAGATCTGGTGAAGCTGTATGCACGCCACAAAAAGCACACATCATCACAAGATATGTAGTATAGTCCAGATTCTGAATACACAGACACATTGTCTCACAATTCCTGGTTCTCCACCATCTTGCATGCTACACAAGTCATTATCACGTTTTGTGTGCATTTCTGAAGTGTAGGATTAGAATTCCTGCGCAATCGTAAGTATTTGTCAGTGATAATGGAAAAAGAAACTACTTTTGGGGAGGGGAATGATAGGATTATAAGAGCTACATTATACCAGTAAACACAAATGTGTTAACATTGCATTCAGGCTGATTTTGATAATGGCAGTATGACAAACATTCTTGGCAGCTAGAGGAAGAATTATTTTTAAAAAGGCAAACCCTGATTATTATTTAATATTTCAACTTGACAGAGGATTTTTTTCCCTTATTTTACTGTTTTTTAAAGCTATTTAGTCACTGGTCACTGGTTATCGAGGCATCTCAACCACATCTGGGTGTGCCAGATGCACTTGTCAGTGAATACTGTGAAATGGAGATGGCTTATCCAAGATGGCAGTGGCCCATTGGAGTGGACGAAGGAGGGAGCGAGTTGTCACTTGGCTCCTCTGCCGTGCCCCAGAGTGGTTCAGCAGACCAATGCAAAGCTGCTCAGTTGAGGGCAGTGGAGACACTGCAACGTCTCACAGGAGCAACTCTGGGCTGCAGCCTTTTCCTTTCCCCGGCTCTGGTTAGGTGGTGACTGCTTTCAAACGAGGTGACGACCCTCTTAATCAATGCATGCCAGTATACTGTAGTGACTCAGGCCTTGGGCTGTGTTGGGGGGTATGCCACAGTCCTGGCTGTGCTCCTCTGCACAGTCTTTTATCTCTTTTTGGGCCTGCCCTGGCTTCTATGGCTTTCTGACAAGACACCATACAGAACTTGTCTGGGAGGTGCAGTTTGTTAGGATGACATGGCAGGTCCATCGCAGGTGACCCTCGAGGATCATGCCCACAGTGCGTGTGATCCAAGATGGGTCAGCTGAAATCTTGTCTTCCTTGAGGTAGGAATGCAGAAGTCTTGCTGCAACTAAGTCTTTTGGAGAGCTGCTGTTTTTGCAGCTGGATTCATAGGGCCGATTCCTTGTGGAGGCTGCTCACTGGTATTGATGAGAGCCACCAGGGTGCTGCGTGGAATACTGACCAGACTTAAGCTGCACACAACGCAACGTGTAACATAACTTCGCTGTACAAATGTGAACATTCTGTTGAAGCTGCTGATTCGAGCCTGTGATGAGGAAAGTCAAAAGGCGTAGTTTTCTGTGATGTCTTGGTTTCTCGTTGTCATAGTTTGCCACTTGTTAGTTGAGTAAGGTGGACTGTATCACACACAAGTATTGAAAGGACATCATTGTGCAAGTAGTGTAAAGAAAAGTTGAAACCTTACTGAAAAGTTTTGTGCACAAATTCTATTGTACATGAAGGCTCTCAGTGTCGGGTTCTTGAGGAAGGAATTCATTTTTCTTTTTCCAGATGGCATGGTATGCTGCAAATTGTGTTCCTTCTAAAGATTATGGTCTTTGTTGCAAACCACAAGTTTTGAGATGAACAGAATCGTTTTTCCACATTCTGAAGATGATATTTATTTTATTGATTTGATTTATTCAGTAAAGATGTTATGCTGACAGAAAATATTTTTTCTGTAGTTTTGTATTCATTGAAAATATTTTGTACTTATGTTTTGTATTTTTATTTTAACTAAGCAACTGGAGCAGGCCCCTAAGACCAACAAGTCAGGGTTTCCAGTTGAAGAGGTGGGCAGTCATAATCCTCTGCCCCCTTCTATGACTAAAAACCACAGTTTTTCCAAGAGGAAGTGGTGAAAATAAACATCTCTTTCCCCCATTTGAGCTATAATTTAAAAAAACTATTCTAAAAGAATGTTACATCATTTTATAGTTCATTGATTTGCTTAGGTTCTGATTCCCCCTCCGCTCCAGAAAGTGACAACTTGGCAAGCCATGAAGCTTTTCAAACTGACAGTGCCAGAAAGTGACAACTTGGCAAGCCATGAAGCTTTTCAAACTGACAGTGCCAGAAAGTGAAAACTTGGCAAGCCATGAAGCTTTTCAAACTGACAGTGCCAGAAAGTCAAAACTTGGCAAGCCATGAAGCTTTTCAAACTGACAGTGCCAGAAAGTCAAAACTTGGCAAGCCATGAAGCTTTTCAAACTGACAGTGCCAGAAAGTGACAACTTGGCAAGCCATGAAGCTTTTCAAAATGACAGTGCCAGAAAGTGACAACTTGGCAAGCCATGAAGCTTTTCAAACTGACAGTGCCAGAAAGTCAAAACTTGGCAAGCCATGAAGCTTTTCAAAATGACAGTGCCAGAAAGTCAAAACTTGGCAAGCCATGAAGCTTTTCAAACTGACAGTGCCAGAAAGTCAAAACTTGGCAAGCCATGAAGCTTTTCAAACTGACAGTGCCAGAAAGTCAAAACTTGGCAAGCCATGAAGCTTTTCAAACTGACAGTGCCAGAAAGTGACAACTTGGCAAGCCATGAAGCTTTTCAAAATGACAGTGCCAGAAAGTGACAACTTGGCAAGCCATGAAGCTTTTCAAACTGACAGTGCCAGAAAGTCAAAACTTGGCAAGCCATGAAGCTTTTCAAACTGACAGTGCCAGAAAGTCAAAACTTGGCAAGCCATGAAGCTTTTCAAACTGACAGTGCCAGAAAGTAGGCAGTCATAGTGCGTCCTCCACGAACTTTGCATTGGCCATAATTCGTATCTAAATGAGGGTGCGCGTGCATCACAAGAAAGTGACGAGAGCGTAAAATCATGTCAACACAAACGATGGCACCACATGCTTTGGCGTGGATGCGTTGACCTGCATTCGATGTGTAAACTGTAGGAGCTTTCACGATCTATTGATGCATTCAACATACACCTTTGATAAATTAATGCTGTGCATGGCTTATATTTTATTTGGATGGGTTGCTAGTATCCCGAAATAGAGGGTTTTGTGAGCGAACCGGCAACACGTCGGCCATTGAAATTTGCAAATAGTTGACGAGTTCACCTCTTGTCGTGACCTCTACGCATGCACATTAGTTCGTCACTTTCTTGTGATGCGCGCACACCCTCATTTAGATACGAATTATGGCCAATGCGAAGTTCGTGGAGGACGCACTATGACTGCCTAGTGACAACTTGGCAAGCCATGAAGCTTTTCAAACTGACAGTGCCAGAGATTCTTGGTGGCTTTGATTTTTAAAAACTTTGATGCAGTCCAATAGTATTGTAGGGACCTGAAGTAAATGGGACTTTTGCATCCCCACTTACATTAAGGATCCATAGGTTCATAATAATTCAAACTGCAGAATAAAGTGGGGTTTGGTTTTCTTTTTGTTTTCCAAATAAATGTTTGCAGTCTGGGAGCTATTGAGAGTGAAAACCATGTTCTGGAGATTTGAATTGATGAGCACAACAATAATTTGGATGATGAATTGGTGACGCTAGTTCTTTCATATTGTAAAAGTTTCTAGTGGTGTCTTCCATCAGTACAGTCACAGTAATCTAGCCGAGTCAAAAATGCAGAGTAATGATAAGAGTAGTAAAATCTATTAATTTATGATGACCTTTTTTGAAAGAAATTGTTTGTGAGGAATTTCACTCTTCGTCACTACAGTTGAGTGCCACATGAGCAGTTGTGCTCCTTGATGGGAGAGGCAGTGTGGGCTAAATGCACTGCCCAAGGATGCTATGCTAGGATCTGCACACCTTCAAACATCAAACCTGTAATCTGAACCTACTGCGTTAAAGACCCAGGGTTGGTGTAATAATAATTTTGTCTGTGTGAATTGCTGGCAATTATCTTCTCCTTCCACACTGGAATAAAGTGTGTTTTTTTTAGATTTAGCATAGTGATGCCGAGATGATGAAATATAAATGTTGCCCCAATTAGTATGGATGGAATAAGTAGCTCAGCTATGAACGCGTAAGTTTACGACTTTATTTGTTTTTTTAGTGGGGTTTTTTTCTTTCAAATCTCTCAGAATTTTAGACGGCTTGAGAATGTACAGTATTAAAAGGAAACCTATTGATAGAACTGTTATTTATAGCCATGCAATTCAAATTTTATCGTGCTTTCAAAACTGCAACATCAGGACAAAAGCTACAGAGTAGAACTGCATGCTATAAACTTCTGTGTGTCAGCAGTGTCTGTGTATGACCTGTATCCTCCATGTTGCAGCTACTAAATTTTAATCACACACCTTTTTTAAAAATAGATATTTCTTGTCCAGCTGATTGCCATGCACTTAATTAAAGGGAGTGGCTGGAGTCAAACTGAGAAAACTGCTGCAGGAATCCATTTTCTGAGAAAAGGACATGCTGTCTTTGAAACAGATGTACTTCAAACACTGCCAACATTTAGCTAGTGTGAAAATGTAAAATTCTGCCATGGACCACACGCCAAACTTGTGAGAGATTGGGATGGGTTTTGGAGCTTCAATCAAAGAAAAGTTTGTAAGTCAACATGGCTTAGATGGAGTAAAAATATTTATTTTGCTTGTCGCCAAATATTTGAGGTGATTGTTAAGAAAAGGAGTTAGTGAAAAACTGACACATGTTTTCCCCCACACAAATCTCTCTCTCTCTCTCTCTCTCTCTCTCTCTCTCTCTCTCTCTCTCTCTCTCTCTCTCTCTCTCTCTCTCTCTCTCTCTCTCTCTCTCTCTCAACACATTCAGTGCATTTTTCATTGTTGCAAACTGCCAAAGTAACTATTAATTTGTCACAACCATGGAATGCGATCATTGAACGACATAGGCATTGAAGGAATCTTTTTTGAAACGTCTCTCCCTTTTTTATTTTGTACAAATATTTTGATAACATTGTGATATTGCTGTGAAGATGCTTTGGCATATTCAGACACGTAGATCCTTGATGACAGTCCTGTTGACAGCATTGTATCTGAAGCGCCATGTTACGTGTTACAGAGTAGATGGCGTAGTCTTAGGCCTAGACTCATTCAATGTTACCTCACTGAAGTCTGAATTAAACAATTTCAGTCTTCCGAAACGTGTTGCTTCCTCCTTGTTTTTTCCTCCCGGATTTCTCCTCCCTGTTTATTCTCTTATAGCAGTCATTAGTGTGTGTGTGTGTGTGTGTGAGAGAGAGAGAGAGTTTTCAACTGACGAAGACCATCGGTCCATTGCAAATGGGCCTACAAGCTGGAATTCAAACAGATCTTGCAGCCAGTGGCTCATACATCACTTGAGATAATAATGATGCAATAGTATGCACTACTCGAGCACATTATCATGATTGTGTAATGTTATGGTTTAACTACGCCATACACTTATGGGGAGGGGCCGCTATTGCGTGATTTTTTTTTTAAACAAAAGTTCTTAAGACAATTTTGATTCTTTTGTCCTAAAACGCCTAAAAAAACATAAAATTTTTGTTACTTTTTTAACTTAGAAATTTTTTCGTTTTTTTTTCTATTGCGGGGGGCCGCTATTGCGGGATTTTTTAAACAAAAGTTCTTAAGGCCATTTTGATTCTTTTGTCCTAAAACGCCTAAAAAAACATATAATTTTGGTTACTTTTTTTGAGAAAAAAAGAAAATTTTCGGACCTCTATTGCGGGATTTTTTTGGTCAAAAGTTCTTAAGGCCATTTTGATTCCCGCATTGTGCGTCGACGCTTTGTCTAGGCTAGAATGAATATCCGAGACAAGGGAGTGACGTTGTTTCCTTTGGTCTTAGCCGCGGAAGCGCGCTTTGTGCTTTGATGGAGGGAGTGACGTTGTTTCCTTGGATTTTAGCCGCGGAGGCACGCTTTGTTCTTTGATGGAGGAAGTGACGTTGTTTCCTCTGATCTTGGCCGATAGGGTCGCCGAGAGAGAGAAGACTGATTAGGAAGTGTGTGTGTTTTATCAATAACGGAAACACACACCCCCCCCCCCCCCCCCCCGCAACAAAAAAAATTAAATAAATAAAAACTATTTTTATTAGTAACGAAATGTGCTGCCTGAAAGTGGTAATGATGACTATCATAATGCGTCAGATTGGAATATTTTGCAGTGAAAACCCCCCCCCCCCCCTCACGTCTGGGTTGAGGTTCAAGCGCAACAATAGGGCCGTCCTCCTGCCCCCCCCCCCCCCCCCCCCCCCCCCCCCCCCCCCCCCCCCCCCCCCCCGCTCTTAAAAAAGTTTGGAAACCCCCCCCCCCCCCAAAAGTGAACTGATCCGCGCCTGCGGGTGAAGCTTTATATTCGAACTCCATCCCACGTTTGACTCTCAACGGGTGGTCCCTACGCCCTAACTCCAGGGCCCGACGCTGATGTTGGACACAAACGTGACAAAAAGTAACGCGTCCGGGTTTAGGTGAAATTCCCCGGACAGGCTAAGTCAGTCAGGCGGGGTGGCGGGTGCGGCCTAGGCTGAGCGCTATCGCTAAAACCCGAAAAAATTGCTTTTTTTTAAGTAACACAACTTGTTTTGGTTTTTTAGGCGTTTTAGGACAAAAGAATCAAAATGGCCTGAAGAACTTTTGTTTTAAAAATCCTGCAATAGCGGCCCCCCGCAATAGAAAAACGAAAAAATTTCTAACTTTAAAAAAGTAACAAAAATGTTATGGTTTTTAGACGTTTTAGGACAAAAAAAATCAAAATTGCCTTAAGAACCGCTTATTGGACGCGGTGCGTCTGTTCCTTTGCAGGGTACAGCCCCTGCTGCAGTAAGGTTTGCTTCTAGCTGCAGTAAGGTTTGCTTCTAGCTGCAGTAAGATTTGCTTCTAGCTGCAGTAAGGTTTGCTTCTAGCTGCAGTAAGGTTTGCTTCTAGCTGCAGTAAGGTTTGCTTCTAGCTGCAGTAAGGTTTGCTTCTACTTCTAGCTGCAGTAAGGTTTGCTTCTAGCTGCAGTAAGGTTTGCTTCTAGCTGCAGTAAGGCTTGCTTCTAGCTGCAGTAAGGGTTGCTTCTAGCTGCAGTAAGGGTTGCTTCTAGCTGCAGTAAGGGTTGCTTCTAGCTGCAGTAAGGCTTGCTTCTAGCTGCAGTAAGGTTTGCTTCTAGCTGCAGTAAGGGTTGCTTCTAGCTGCAGTAAGGGTTGCTTCTAGCTGCAGTAAGGTTTGCTTCTACTTCTAGCTGCAGTAAGGTTTGCTTCTAGCTGCAGCTCAGTATTCCGTATGGAGTCAGTCTGTTCAGAGCACAAAAACCTTCGGTGTCTTTTTAAAAAAAGTTACTTTTAATGCACACCAGTCAAAGAACAAGGTGTATTTCTGGTTGACGTTTGCCCGTCCAGACACGTGTCAAGCACGTCCCACATCGTGTATAAAAATCAGTGCAGATAAGTGTACCCCCAGCATCGCACGAGCTTCCCGCGCGTAATTAGTCAAAACTACGAGAAATCTCAGGACATGACTACCACAAGACAATCTCAGGACATGACTACCACAAGACAATCTCAGGACATGACTACCACAAGACAATCTCAGGACATGACTACCACAAGACAATCTCAGGACATGACTACCACAAGACAATCTCAGGACATGACTACCACAAGACAATCTCAGGACATGACTACCACAAGACAATCTCAGGACATGACTACCACAAGACAATCTCAGGACATGACTACCACAAGACAATCTCAGGACATGACTACCACAAGACAATCTCAGGACATGACTACCACAAGACAATCTCAGGACATGACTACCACAAGACAATCTCAGGACATGACTACCACAAGACAATCTCAGGACATGACTACCACAAGACAATCTCAGGACATGACTACCACAAGACAATCTCAGGACATGACTACCACAAGACAATCTCAGGACATGACTACCACAAGACAATCTCAGGACATGACTACCACAAGACAATCTCAGGACATGACTACCACAAGACAATCTCAGGACATGACTACCACAAGACGATCTCAGGACATGACTACCACAAGACAATCTCAGGACATGACTACCACAAGACAGTCTCAGGACATGACTACCACAAGACAATCTCAGGACATGACTACCACAAGACAATCTCAGGACATGACTACCACAAGACACTCTCAGGACATGACTACCACAAGACAATCTCAGGACATGACTACCACAAGACAATCTCAGGACATGACTACCACAAGACAATCTCAGGACATGACTACCACAAGACAATCTCAGGACATGACTACCACAAGACAATCTCAGGACATGACTACCACAAGACAATCTCAGGACATGACTACCACAAGACAACTTCGTTGCATCCAGGTCACACTAAAACTGCATTCAACACCAGGGCCGGACTAAGTACAGTGAAGGAGGGGGGGGGGGGGGGGGGGTTGCAAAAGGGGGTCCAGGGGGTGAAGGGTATGTGATATTTCAAGATGGAAAGACGGCCTCCCCTTGTATGCAAATGCCATTTTAAGCATTATAAACTAACACCGCACATCCCCCCCCCCCCCCCCTCCCCCAAGAAAAAAAGCAACCCCCCAAAAAAACTACATAGTTGAGGTACATGTTTAGGCGGGGGGGGGGGGGGGGGGGGGAGGGTTACGCAACCCCTGTAACATACACCCCACCCCACCCCCCCAGTCCGGCCCTGAACACTTCACCAATGCGAATATGTGGACGTATTATTTGTGACAAAGTCTGGCAAGAACTGAGTTGTCATATTGACGGCTTGATACAGCTTTGATTAGAATAATGCAACATTACCCGTATGACGCGCTGTGAGTAGATTCTTGAATTGTGTTGGACCAAACAACCACAACTTTCATAGAAAAAAAAGTAGAAGCTTGTTACGAATCGAATGTGCCGAATGGTGTGTGCACGAGATTTTGTTTTGACTGTGATTACTTTTAGGATGAGTTGGTGACGTAGTGACTGAGGAGTGTTCAAGGGTGAGCGGATGATCCTATTGATTGTATATTTGTCGAGTGAAAGCGGTGTGCGACACTCGAGCGAATGAACCCCAAGGAGAAGGGTGAGTGGTGATTTTATCCGTTATCATTCTACATTGTAAATACCGCGGGTGTATGATGATTGATAGTGAAGGAACGGATGTGTTAGTTTGCGTTGTTTTCAGGGTTCTTAATTATGCATGGTGACCAGTCGCTGAAACCGAACGGAGGCTCGGAGCTCTACTGGCGGGGACCTGTAGCAGCCAAAAGTTACTCCCGGCCAAAAGTTACTCCGGAAGTCATCGCAGAGTTATCTGCTCGGGACGTGCTGAGAATTCCACTCTAAAAAGAGACGGCACCCGCCACTCCGCCTGACTGACTTGGCACGCCCGGGGAGTTATGCTAAGAAGATCCGGCCGCGTAAATATATCTGCGTTTTGTGACAAACGTCCTTGTCTCGCTCGCGGTAACTGTTCACTCCATGCACCTTAACGGTGCGCGTGATTCGGGTGTAATCTTAAGCTAAACGACGTTTATTGGCGCTGCTGAAATGGTCGAAGTCGGAAACATTCGGAACGTCGTTTAGCTTAAGATTACACCCGAATCACGCGCACCGTTAAGGTGCATGGAGTACAGTACCGCCGAGCAAGACGTTTGTCACAAAACGCAGATATATTTACGCGGCCGGATCTTAGCATAACTCCCCGGGCGTGCCAAGTCAGTCAACAGTCGCGTTTTATAAAACCAGACTACAAACAGACTACAGGGAGGTGACTCCCATATTATTTCCGGCAGGGGAGACGGCTTTACAGGGGGAAAAACTTTTTTGAACGCTACATCATGTGTTAAACTACACAAATGCACCAAAACCTCGTAAAGCAACTAATGCGTCGTTTGTCGGAATATATTCCATGCGAAGAACAGGTGCAGGAGCGGTAAATTGCATAAAGCACGTCCCTCGCAGATAACTCTGCGATGACTTCCGTTACTGTTTTCCACGGGTTACTATTTTCCACGCTACAGGCCCCCGCCGACAATCGCTCTCAGTTCAGTTCAGTCTCTTAACCCTGAGATGGGTTGTTGAAGCACCACTGATGACTTTCGGACAATCTTCCTCCATCGATCTCTATCCTCTGTGGCTCGCTGTGAGTCAGCAAAGGTCAAGCCTGTTCACTCTTTGATGTTGTCTTCCCACCTCTTTATCTGCCTGCCTCTCCTTCTCCCACCTGGTACGGTACCTTGCAGGATGGTCTTGGCCAGCCCACTGCCTCTTGACACGTGACCGTACCACTTCAGCTTTCTGCTTTTCACGATTGAGCGCAGGTCTTCGTACTGTCCAAATGCCAATCTCTCTACAAGTGCTCAAGCGGCCCCCGCCGACAGTCTTCACACCGGCCCTGTAGCAGCCAAAAGTTACTCCCGGCCAAAAGTTACTCCGGAAGTCATCGCAGAGTTATCTGCTCGGCTTTTCTTTATGCGATTTACCGCTCCTGCACCTGTTCTTTGCATGGAATATATCCCGACAAACGACGCATTAGTTTCTTTACGAGTTTTTGTGTTTTTGGTGCATTTGTGTAGTTTAACACATAATATAGAGTTCAAAAAAGTTTTTCCCCGTGCAAAGCCGTCTCCGCTGCTGGAAATGATATGGGAGTCACCTCCCTGTAGTCTATTTGTAGTCTGGTTTTATAAAACGCGACTGTTGACTGACTTGGCACGCCCGGGGAGTTATGCTAAGATCCGGCCGCGTAAATATATCTGCGTTTTGTGACAAACGTCTTGCTCGGCGGTACTGTACTCCATGCACCTTAACGGTGCGCGTGATTCGGGTGTAATCTTAAGCTAAACGACGTTCCGAATGTTTCCGACTTCGACCATTTCAGCAGCGCCAATAAACGTCGTTTAGCTTAAGATTACACCCGAATCACGCGCACCGTTAAGGTGCATGGAGTACAGTACCGCCGAGAAAGACGTTTGTCACAAAACGCAGATATATTTACGCGGCCGGATCTTAGCATAACTCCCCGGGCGTGCCAAGTCAGTCAGGCGGAGTGGCGGGTGCCGTCTCTTTTTAGAGTGGAATTCTCAGCACGTCCCGAGCAGATAACTCTGCGATGACTTCCGGAGTAACTTTTGGCCGGGAGTAACTTTTGGCTGCTACAGGTCCCCGCCAGTAGAGCTCCGAGCCTCCGTTCGGTTTCAGCGACTGGTCACCATGCATAATTAAGAACCCTGAAAACAACGCAAACTAACACATCCGTTCCTTCACTATCAATCATCATACACCCGCGGTATTTACAATGTAGAATGATAACGGATAAAATCACCACTCACCCTTCTCCTTGGGGTTCATTCGCTCGAGTGTCGCACACCGCTTTCACTCGACAAATATACAATCAATAGGATCATCCGCTCACCCTTGAACACTCCTCAGTCACTACGTCACCAACTCATCCTAAAAGTAATCACAGTCAAAACAAAATCTCGTGCACACACCATTCGGCACATTCGATTCGTAACAAGCTTCTACTTTTTTTTCGATGAAAGTTGTGGTTGTTTGGTCCAACACAATTCAAGAATCTACTCACAGCGCGTCATACGGGTAATGTTGCATTATCCCTCCAGGTTTACTGGAGGTCCTACAGACTTTATCCCTCCAGGTTTACTGGAGGTCCTACAGACTTTATTAGTCTGTCTGTGTGTGTGTGTCTGTCTGTCTGTCTGTCCCGTCTCCACGGCCTATATCTCAAAAACTACTGGACGGATTTCCTTGAGATTTTGCACACTGACTGGAAGTTAGGTCCCATTCAATATTATCAAATTTTCAGAATCGAGGTTTGAAAAGAAAGTGACTTTTTTACATTTTGGTGTTTCATTGAAAACGATTCAACAGACTCCATTTTGCAAAATTTGTGACGTGATCATTTGACGTCGTATAACGTGACGTCATTTGCGAGGAGATTTTTGAAGGAGGGGTGAATAGAATAGAATAGAATAGAATTCGTGACGTCATTTGCGAGGACAGAGAATGATTTAGATAGATATGTCCTCAGATGTCTTAGGCCGCAAGGCCTTTATCTGATCTTTTGATCAGTACTTATGGCTACTCTCACTCTCTCTCTGTCTCTCTCTCTGACTCTCTCTGTCTCTCTCTCTCTCTCTCTGTCTCTCTCTCTCTCTCTCTCTCTCTCTCTCTCTCTCTCTCTCTCTCTCTCTCTCTCCCACCCACCCTCTTACTCTCATTCTCTCTTCCCTTCCTCCCCTTTTCCCAGCTCCCCTCCCCCCCCCCCCTCTCTCTCACTCTCTCTGTCTCTCTCTCTGTCTCTCTCTCTGTCTCT
This sequence comes from Theodoxus fluviatilis, assembly GCA_034096865.1. Classification (NCBI taxonomy): domain Eukaryota; kingdom Metazoa; phylum Mollusca; class Gastropoda; order Cycloneritida; family Neritidae; genus Theodoxus; species Theodoxus fluviatilis. Next base: position 259 of record JAWQFJ010000246.1, on the reverse strand, counting down.
CTCTCTCTGTCTCTCTCTGTCTCTCTCTGTCTCTCTCTCTGTCTCTGTCTCTCTCTCTGTCTCTCTCTCTCTCTGTCTCTGTCTCTCTCTCTCTCTCTCTCTCTCTCTCTCTCTCTCTCTCTCACTCTTACCACATTTGAATATTTTGCCTCAAGGGCTGAATGTAAGTAAGAAAGGCAATACAGTAGTCGCCGCTTATAAAACACGCGGTTAATAAAAACAGCCGTTTTTTAAATACAGTTGGTAAGGTCCGGATTTA
>JAWQFJ010000245.1:90000-92500 GCA_034096865.1 Theodoxus fluviatilis | reverse complement strand
CTGGGCCGCGTTGCATAGACGCAAGGTCTTGCGAGGTCTTGCGAGGAATAGGCCGGTGTCAGCATGTGTCAAACGTGTGCCTGCCTTTCCATCTGCTTTCATCGTGCTGACCCATACCGACACCGGCCTATTCCTCGCAAGATCTCGCAAGGTTTACATCATAAGCAACGCGCCCTGGGCTGTTTTACCACCTAGTTGTCAAGGATCATGTTCCCGCGCATTGTAAATGGAGCCCAGTACTGCCCCACCACCCAGTCTGACACAGACGTCACCACGCCCTACAAACCACGCTGCGAGTGGTCGCTAGAAGTCTTTTCGCGCAAACACCCCCCCCCTCCCCCCCCCCCCCCCCCCCAGTCATCAGCTAGCTGCCTCATGCATTGCTTTGCTGTCGTAACATGAATATACCAGATGTGCTATAAACATGTTATTTTGTCAAGAGCTGATACTTTCTGTTATTGAAAGCCTAGTTTTCTCATGCTCAGCCAAAAAAAAAAAAAAAATCTTACACACACACTGTCACACTCTCAAATATTTGCAGATAATGTGACACACACACTCACACACTCCAACAGTAACGCTGAAATGGTCGTTATCGGCAACATTTCCGGACACTGTACCTGAGGTACTCTGTCCGATCGGACAGAGTAACTCAGTTTGAAATCTCGGCATTTGAACGAGAACGAGACCGCAACCGCCACTCCGCCTGACTGACTTCGCACGCCCGGGGAGTGATGCTAAGATCCGTCCGCGTTAATAAACCTGCATTTTGTGACAAACGTCTTGCTCGGCGGTACTGTACTCCATGCACCTTAACGGTCCGCGTGATTCGGGTGTAATCTTAAGCTAAACGACGTTTATTGGCGCTGCTGAAATGGTCGAAGTCGGAAACATTCGGAACGGCGTTTAGCTTAAGATTACACCCGAATCACGCGGACCTAAGGTGCATGGAGTACAGTACCGCCGAGCAAGACGTTTGTCACAAAACGCAGATACATTAACGCGGCTGGATCTTAGCATAACTCCCCGGGCGTGTGAAGTCAGTCAGGCTGTGCAGCGGCCAAAATAGTAACCCGGCCAAAACAGTGTCCGGAAGGCATCGCAGAGTTATCTGCTCGGGACGTGCTGAAAATTCAAATCTAAAAAGAGACGGCACCCGCCACTCCGCCTGACTGACTTGGCACGCCCGGTGAGTTATGCTAAGATCCGGCCGCGTTAATATATATGCGTTTTGTGACAAACGTCTTGGTCGGCGGTACTGTACTCCATGCACCTTAACGGTCCACGTGATTCGGGTGTAATCTTAAGCTAAACGACGTTTATTGGCGCTGCTGAAATGGTCGAAGTCGGAAACGTTCGGAACGTCGTTTAGCTTAAGATTACACCCGAATCACGCGGACCGTTAAGGTGCATGGAGTACAGTACCGCCGAGCAAGACGTTTGTCACAAAACGCACATATATTAACGCGGCCGGATCTTAGCATAACTCACCGGGCGTGCCAAGTCAGTCAACGGTCGCGTTTTATAAAACCAGACTAAAAATAGACTACAGGGAGGTGACTCCCATATTATTTCCGGCAGGGGAGACGGCTTTGCACGGGAAAAAACTTTTTTGAACGCTACATTATGTGTTAAACTACACAAATGCACCAAAAACACAAAAACTCGTAAAGCAACTAATGCGTCGTTTGTCGGGATATATTCCATGCGAAGAACACGTGCAGGAGCGGAAAATTGCATAAAGAGAGAGCCGAGCAGATAACTCTGCGATGACTTCCGGACACTGTTTTGGCCGGGATACTATTTTGGCCGCTACAGGCGCTACAGGCTGAGTGGCGGCTTGTAGCGGCCAAAACAGTAACCTGGCCAAAACAGTAACCGGAAGTCATCGCAGAGTTATCTGCGAGGGACGTGCTTTATGCAATTTACCGCTCCTGCACCTGTTCTTCGCATGGAATATATTCCGACAAACGACGCATTAGTTGCTTTACGAGGTGTTGGTGCATTTGTGTAGTTTAACACATGATGTAGCGTTCAAAAAAGTTTTCCCCCGTGTAAAGCCGTCTCCCCTGCCGGAAATAATATGGGAGTCACCTCCCTGTAGTCTGTTTGTAGTCTGGTTTTATAAAACGCGACCGTTGACTGACTTGGCACGCCCGGGGAGTTATGCTAAGATCCGGCCGCGTAAATATATCTGCGTTTTGTGACAAACGTCTTGCTCGGCGGTACTGTACTCCATGCACCTTAACGGTGCGCGTGATTCGGGTGTAATCTTAAGCTAAACGACGTTCCGAATGTTTCCGACTTCGACCATTTCAGCAGCGCCAATAAACGTCGTTTAGCTTAAGATTACACCCGAATCACGCGCACCGTTAAAGTGCATGGAGTACAGTACCGCCGAGAAAGACGTTTGTCACAAAACGCAGATATATTTACGCGGCCGGATCTTAGCATAACTCCCCGGGCGTGCCAAGTCAGTCAGGCGGAGTGGCGGGTGCCG
>JAWQFJ010000245.1:72500-85000 GCA_034096865.1 Theodoxus fluviatilis | reverse complement strand
TGCTTTTCCGCCTTCATGCTGTGTGTCCCCTGTTGCACGATATTTGCGGGTTCTGGCGCAGGGAATTTGTTATAATTATAAAGACCGGTTTTTATTTCCCAAGATGGAAAAATGGAAGAAGAAATGATAAACTAAGAGCTTGATATATGTAAGCCCGGTGTGGGCGTTTGTTTATATAAAGAAATCTTATTAGTAATGTTTCCCCTGTGGGTTCGGGGTAAGAATTGACCCACCGCGTCTCTCTGCGTGTTTCTTGAGAGGCGAATACCTGGGAACACCGTGACTTGCTTGGCGTTTGCTCTTGTGATTTTCGTGCCCGATGGCCTTGCATGGCCTACAAAAGCTGATGGGCCGTGTGACTCCATCCATCCAATCCAGAGTAATGTTCAGTATTGTTTTCAGAGAGATGGAGATGGATGATAAAGAGAATTGTTCTAAGTACTATAGTGTTAAGCCCGCTGGGCAGTTTTAAAGGTTTTTAATTTGTAACTGTTTTCTTTTCTTCTTTCATTTTCATTTGTATGTTCTGTTAGTGAGAATTTTGCTTGAAAGATGTTAATAAGTATTTGAGTCGATTGTTGTACGTCGGATTCTGTTTGTGGCGTCATTGTCTTTAAATGTGATTAGTGACTGAGGAAGGAATATCCCTTATTTATTTTTTTTCGGTCCGGTTGGGGGTCGAGTCACCTTCCACCCACCCCAACCGTGATACTGCCTATGACGTAACACAGGCTTTCTGCCTATGACGTAACACAGGTTTTCTGCCTATGACGTAACACGGGCTTCTGACTATGACGTAATACAGGCTTTCTGACTATGACTTAGCAAAGGCTCTCTGCTTATTTCTGACTGTGAGTTGACTCAGGCTTTCTGACTTAGCCCGCACATTCTCAATCCTGCTTCACTGCCTTGTGGTTGAGCCAACTGATCTTCCTCGATCGCTACTGGAGGACACGCAGGTGGACATCAAAAGAACAAAACGAAAAAGAACTGGCTGTCGGGTATCGCTACTCTCATGGCTCTCACTGAAACATTTAACCCCTGTCGGATCACTGTCTCGTCACATTTATCTTCCACTGTCGATCTACAAGATGTTCCCCATTCCTTCAAAGATACCTGTGAACTGTTGCACACAAATTCAAGTTTTTTTTCTACAGACACGTGAGTGGACAAAAAGTATTGTCTGTAGGAGGGAATTCTTTGTAAATTCAGAATCATATTTATTTCATTTACGAAATAAAGAACAAGTGCAAAAAAGTAGGCGTGGTGTGCCTAACTAGCAATCATATGTAAAAAAAGTAAGTAGAAGAAATATGACGGTGCGTGATAAAATCAGAATGAAGTGTCAAAAATGACAATATCAAACTCATCAACCACAAAATCATTCCTTTTTTATTCAAATCCTGGAGAAAACAGCATGTTTACAGCGCGCATAATGAAAATTGTCCGCGTGTATAAAGCTACGACACACAAAACTTTGCATTGCTCCCTCACAACTTTACAGAGCGCTGGCGGGAAAACTGCTCCCGCGATTTTAATCTGGATCGTCTTGCACGGCCAGGGGTCTCTAGACCTGTGATCAAGGCACTCGCCTTTATTGGCTTCACGGCTGGAAGGTTCGGTGTTCAATTCTGTACGGATCCCACAGTTGCTTGCTTGGACAAGGTGCCTCATCCACACTGCCTCCCTTGCCGAGGAGTTAAGTGGGTCAATGGACGCATCATCAATCGTCGTCGTCATCATCATCATCATTACAAATTATGCCTCTTCACCTCCCTCTGCAAGACAAGGTGGTCCTCGCTTCATTTCACACGGCAAAATATGCGTCCCTCCATCCCTGTACTCCGCTCGAGTCGCTTCCTCTCACTACCGCCACTCTCACTGTTTCCTCTCACTACTGCCACCCTCGCTGCTTCCTCTCACTACCGTCGCCCTCACTGTTTCCTCTCACCACCATCACCATCACTGTTTCCTCTCACCACCATCACCATCACTGTTTCCTCTCACCACCATCACCATCACTGTTTCCTCTCACCACCATCACCATCACGGTTTCCTCTCACCACCATCACCATCACTGTTTCCTCTCACTACCGCCACCCTCACTGTTTCTTCTCACTGCCGCCACCCTCACTGTTTCCTCTCACCACCATCACCATCACTGTTTCCTCTCATCACCATCACTGTTTCCTCTCACTACCGCCACCCTCACTGTTTCTTCTCACTGCCGCCACCCTCACTTTTTCCTCTCACCACCATCACAATCACTGTTTCCTCTCACTGCCGCCACCCTCACTGTTTCCTCTCACTACCGCCACCCTCACTGTTTCCTCTCACTACCGCCACCCTCACTGTTTCCTCTCACTACCGCTACACTCGCTGTTTCCTCTCACTACCGCCACCCTCACTGTTTCCTCTCACTACCGCCACTCTCACTGTTTCCTCTCACTACCGCCACCCTCACTGTTTCCTCTCACTACCGCCACCCTCACTGTTTCCTCTCACTACCGCCACCCTCACTGTTTCCTCTCACTACCGCTACACTCGCTGTTTCCTCTCACTACCGCCACCCTCACTGTTTCCTCTCACTACCGCGACCCTCACTGTTTCCTCTCACTACCGCCACCCTCACTGTTTCCTCTCACTACCGCCATCCTCACTGTTTCCTCTCACTACCGCCACCCTCACTGTTTCCTCTCACTACCGCCATCCTCACTGTTTCCTCTCACTACCGCCACCCTCACTGTTTCCTCTCACTACCGCCACCCTCACTGTTTCCTCTCACTAACGCCACCCTCACTGCTTCTTCTCACTACCGCCATCCTCACTGTTTCCTCTCACTACCGCCACCCTCACTGTTTCCTCTCACTACCGCCACCCTCACTGTTTCCTCTCACTACCGCCATATTCACTGTTTCCTCTCACTACCGCCACCCTCACTGATTCCTCTCACTACCGCCACCCTCACTGTTTCCTCTCACTACCGCCACTCTCACTGTTTCCTCTCACTACCGCCACCCTCACTGTTTCCTCTCACTGCCGCCACCCTCACTGTTTCCTCTCACTACCGCCACCCTCACTGTTTCCTCTCACTACCGCCACTCTCACTGTTTCCTCTCACTACCGCCACGCTCACTGTTTCCTCTCACTACCGCCACTCTCACTGTTTCCTCTCACTACCGCCACCCTCACTGTTTCCTCTCACTACCGCTACACTCGCTGTTTCCTCTCACTACCGCCACCCTCACTGTTTCCTCTCACTACCGCCACCCTCACTGTTTCCTCTCACTACCGCCATCCTCACTGTTTCCTCTCACTACCGCCACCCTCACTGTTTCCTCTCACTACCGCCACCCTCACTGTTTCCTCTCACTACCGCCATCCTCACTGTTTCCTCTCACTAACGCCACCCTCACTGTTTCCTCTCACTACCGCCATCCTCAATGTTTCCTCTCACTACCGCCACCCTCACTGTTTCCTCTCACTACCGCCACCCTCACTGTTTCCTCTCACTACCGCCATCCTCACTGTTTCCTCTCACTACCGCCACCCTCACTGTTTCCTCTCACTACCGCCACCCTCACTGTTTCCTCTCACTACCGCCGCCCTCACTGTTTCCTCTCACTACCGCCATCCTCACTGTTTCCTCTCACTACCGCCACCCTCACTGTTTCCTCTCACTACCGCCACCCTCACTGTTTCCTCTCACTACCGCCACCCTCACTGTTTCCTCTCACTACCGCCACCCTCACTGTTTCCTCTCACTACCGCCACCCTCACTGTTTCCTCTCACTACTGCCACCCTCACTGTTTCCTCTCACTACTGCCACCCTCACTGTTTCCTCTCACTACCGCCACCCTCACTGTTTCCTCTCACTACTGCCACCCTCACTGTTTCCTTTTACTACCGCCACCCTTACTGTTTCCTCTCACTACCGCCACCCTCCCTGTTTCCTCTCACTACCGCCACCCTCACTGTTTCCTCTCACTACCGCCACCCTCACTGTTTCCTCTCACTACCGCCACCCTCCCTGTTTCCTCTCACTACCGCCACCCTCACTGTTTCCTCTCACTACCGCCACACTGTTCCCTCTCCCTGTTTCTTCTCACTACCGCCACCCTTACTGTTTCCTCTCACTACCGCCACCCTCACTGTTTACTCTCACTACCGCCACACAGTTTCCTCTCACTACCGCCACACTGTTTCCTCTCACTACCACCACCCTCACTGCTTCCTCTCACTACCGCTACCCTCGCAGTTTCCTCTCACCACCGCCACCCTCGCTGTTTCCTCTCACTACCGCTACACTCGCTGTTTCCTCCCACTACCGCCACCCTCACTGCTTCCTCTCACTACCGCCACCCTCACTGTTTCCTCTCACTACCGCCACCCTCACTGTTTCCTCTCACTACTGACATCCTCACTGTTTCCTCTCACTACCACCACCCTCACTGTTTCCTCTCACTACCGCCATCCTCACTGTTTCCTCTCACTACCGCCACCCTCACTGTTTCCTCTCACTACCGCCATCCTCACTGTTTCCTCTCACTAACGCCACCCTCACTGTTTCCTCTCACTACCGCCATCCTCACTGTTTCCTCTCACTACCGCCACCCTCACTGTTTCCTCTCACTACCGCCACCCTCACTGTTTCCTCTCACTACCGCCATCCTCACTGTTTCCTCTCACTACCGCCACCCTCACTGTTTCCTCTCACTACCGCCACCCTCACTGTTTCCTCTCACTACCGCCATCCTCACTGTTTCCTCTCACTACCGCCACCCTCACTGTTTCCTCTCACTACCGCCACCCTCACTGTTTCCTCTCACTACCGCCACCCTCACTGTTTCCTCTCACTACCGCCACCCTCACTGTTTCCTCTCACTACTGCCACCCTCACTGTTTCCTCTCACTACCGCCACCCTCACTGTTTCCTCTCACTACCGCCACCCTCACTGTTTCCTCTCACTACCGCCACCCTCACTGTTTCCTCTCACTACCGCCACCCTCACTGTTTCCTCTCACTACCGCCACCCTCACTGTTTCCTCTCACTACCGCCACCCTCACTGTTTCCTCTCACTACCGCCACCCTCACTGTTTCCTCTCACTACCGCCACCCTCACTGTTTCCTCTCACTACCGCCACCCTCACTGTTTCCTCTCACTACCGCCACACTGTTCCCTCTCCCTGTTTCTTCTCACTACCGCCACCCTTACTGTTTCCTCTCACTACCGCCACCCTCACTGTTTCCTCTCACTACCGCCACACTGTTCCCTCTCCCTGTTTCTTCTCACTACCGCCACCCTTACTGTTTCCTCTCACTACCGCCACCCTCACTGTTTCCTCTCACTACCGCCACACAGTTTCCTCTCACTACCGCCACACTGTTTCCTCTCACTACCACCACCCTCACTGTTTCCTCTCACTACCGCTACCCTCGCAGTTTCCTCTCACCACCGCCACCCTCGCTGTTTCCTCTCACTACCGCCACCCTCACTGTTTCCTCTCACTACCGCCACTCTCACTGTTTCCTCTCACTACCGCCACCCTCACTGTTTCCTCTCACTACCGCCACCCTCACTGTTTCCTCTCACTACCGCCACCCTCGCTGTTTCCTCTCACTACCGCTACCCTCGCTGTTTCCTCTCACTACCGCCACCCTCACTGTTTACTCTCACTACCGCCATCCTCACTGTTTCCTCTCATTACCGCCACCCTCACTGTTTCCTCTCACTACCGCCACCCTCACTGTTTTCTCTCACTACCGCCACCTCACTGTTTCCTCTCACTACCGCCATCCTCACTGTTTCCTCTCACTACCGCCACCCTCACTGATTCCTCTCACTACCGCCACCCTCACTGTTTCCTCTCACTACCGCCACCGCCACTGTTTCCTCTCACTACTGCCACCCTCACTGTTTCCTCTCACTACCGCCACTCTCACTGTTTCCTCTCACTAATGCCACACTGTTCCCTCTCACTGTTTCCTCTCACTACCGCCACCCTCACTGTTTCCTCTCACTACCACCACACTGTTTCCTCTCACTACCGCCACACTTTTTCCTCTCACTACCACCACCCTCACTGTTTCCTCTCACTACCGCCACCCTCGCTGTTTCCTCTTACTACTGCCACCCTCACTGTTTCCTCTCACCACCGCCACCCTTACTGTTTTCTTTCACTACCGCCACCCTCACTGTTTCCTCTCACTACCGCCACCCTCGCTGTTTCCTCTCACTACCGCCACCCTCGCTGTTTCCTCTCACTACCGCTACCCTCGCTGTTTCCTCTCACTACCGCTACCCTCTCTGTTTCCTCTCACTACCGCCACCCTCACTGTTTCCTCTCACTACCGCCACCCTCACTGTTTCCTCTCACTACCGCCACCCTCGCTGTTTCCTCTCACTACCGCTATTCTCGCTGTTTCCTCTCACTACCGCCACCCTCGCTGTTTCCTCTCACTACCGCCACTCTCACTGTTTCCTCTCACTACCGCCACCCTCATTGTTTCCTCTCACTAACGCCACCCTCGCTGTTTCCTCTCACTACCGCCACTCTCACTGTTTCCTCTCACTGTTTCCTCTCACTGTTTCCTCTCACTGTTTCCTCTCACTACTGCCACTCTCACTGTTTCCAGCATTCTCTCAAGCAGTAACGGCTGCCTGGCTCTCTCCCTTTGTAACAAAAATTTTCTGAGCCGCAGCGAGGAGGAAACACTGCAGGTTACTGCGCCAGATAACTCCACATCTGTACCACACAATACGCTGCACTTCTGGCTGTGGTGGAAACACTGCGCTAGATAACTTTACATCTGTGCCACACAATACGCTGTACTTCTGGCTGTGGTGGGAACACTGCGCTAGATAACTCCACATCTGTACCACACAATACGCTGCACTTCTGGCTGTGGTGGAAACACTGCGCTAGATAACTTTACATCTGTGCCACACAATACGCTGTACTTCTGGCTGTGGTGGGAACACTGCGCTAGATAACTCCACATCTGTACCACACAATACGCTGTACTTCTGGCTGTGGTGGGAACACTGTGCTAGATAACTCCACATCTGTACCACACAATACGCTGCACTTCTGGCTGTGGTGGAAACACTGCGCTAGATAACTCTACATCTGTACCACACAATACGCTGCACTTCTGGCTGTGGTGGAAACACTGTGCTAGATAACTCCACATCTGTGCCACACAATACGCTGTACTTCTAGCTGTGGTGGAAACACTGAGTGAGCATGACAAGCAATGGGCGACTTATTTAGTGCATTTGAATGGAGCCGACACTACGGACAATAAAGGTTAATAGAAAGATTCTGTATAGGTAAAATTAAAAAACCTCTATAGTACAAAACCTGAAATAATAACAGCCAATAAGCAGATCGTCAGAGTTTTACAAGTTGATTTTGATTTGCTAGAAGGCATCATTTCACTCTGTGGACTAAACTTATGTAAAAATAGGCATGTAAAGAAACGTTCTAATAGCTTGCCCACCTAAACTGCATCATACGAGACTTTGTACACATTACCCTATTACCTAATACTCCCTGGAATGATAGCAGTTACAAACTTTTCTAGTGCATCAGATATCGCTCCCCTAAGTAGAGCCAAGCTATCCTTATCACGTAACCGAACGCAGATGATATCACCATCTTAGTCGTCGTTGCAGTCAACATAATCATCGCAAATCGAATGCAAAGACTCCCATTGACGAAGATCCACCCCAGCTCGTTGGAGGGTACTGACCTGACCGGGTCGATCGGGTACGGGTACATGAACTGGGTTACCCGTCTCCCTGCTTGCAAGGACTGACCTCTTGATTACATCATCAAACTCACGGCACCGCGTCAGAACTGCTTGTTGGGCGTAAGATTAGGTACAAGGACATGTGTCCTTTGACTGTCTGCACGGATGATTATGGAGCAGAAGTCTAACACGAAAATAAGGTATAATTCTGTACAATTTCCCGACGATTTGCATACAGGTAAACTCCACTGTAGCTGCAGCAGATACACACGACTATCTCTGTGCACTTTCCCGCAGTCAAAATATCTGGTAATGTTTTGATATTTTACCGTCCACATTGATAGATGGATGGATGGATGGATGGATGAGTTTTACGGCCTATCAGCCTTTGTAGGCTATATAAGGCCATTGAGCACGCACATCACGAGAACAGTTCCAAGTAAGCACAAGTCAGGTCACGATGTCCCAATTATTATTTGCCTCTTACGAATCGCGTAGGGAGACGCGGTGGGTCTATTCTCACCCCCAAGCAACTGGGGGCCCACAGCCCATATTTGAGACAAAGCAGTGTAGACTTTATCATTACTTTGTTTAATTTAGCAAATTTATAGATCGGCATTTTTTGTACTAAAGTTCTTTGTCAGTCATTTTGAATGTCAAAGGTTGCATTGCAATGAGGTTTGTGCATTGTGCAAGGAACCAAAAAAGTGCAGCGAAAAGATTACACTGCGCCATTGCTTTTGCAGCGTGAGATATTAACAGACAATCAAAAAAACTTTCCTTTGCATAGAATAACATGAATACGAAAGTATACAATATTTCCGCGTTTTACATTACAAAGCAATATATGCAATATAATACAACGATTGAAATGGAAGAAGAAAAGTATATCATCATTTTAAAAGATAGGTGAATACACTCCACACATATACATGTATGTGTACCACATAATTAGATGCCAGGATGGAAGGATGGAGTTTAAGGGCCTATCAGCTTTGTAGGCTCTCTAAGGCCACAGCATTAGGAAACACTCACTTTCACCAAGTAAGAACTCTCCGCGACGGTTGAGTCTAGTACAACTCTCCTAACTAGTGATATAAAATCCATTATATCGAGTCCCACTGCCCATCAGCCAGCAAAGGCTGTGTAAAACCTTCAAACACGATAAAGCATAAAACGCGATGGGGAAAAATTTCAAATCTCAATTTCCTTCGTCACCGACAAGCACTTAGGGATGGATGGATTGAGCCCAAGGGCTCATCAGCCTTGAAGGCCATTCAAGGCTACATCATACTTCCACTGTGAAAAAAAGTTACAGTTGTGATTTTATATAGCGACTTACACCCATGTCTGGGGCTCAAACCGTTTTACACTTTACCCCCTGATCACTGGGCCGCTTGGTCAATCCTCACTGGTACCTCACAACAAACATGGTGACAGGCATTTAAGACGCACACAGTCAGGTACCAGCACCAACTCCGCTCCCTGGGGAGTATTCCAACCCGATGCTGGCGCTTGGCCGCATACAAGGGTTAATAGCACTACATTTTGCCAACATTGCCCTCACAGGTACCCGGTTTTACTCCTGGGTGGGGAGAAGCAATGCGAGTTAAGCATCTTGCTCAAGGATGCAACTCTGGGAACCGCGCAGCTTCGAACGCCGTACCCACTTGCCGCAAGCGACTGTAGGTCCAGCGTGCTAACCACTCGACCACAGAGCCCCACTGAATAAAAATGCGCAATTAAAAGATTACTTCAGAAGAAGTAAGTGGAGAAATATCGAAACAATGAAGACATAGTACGACTAATAGACGAAAATAATACTCAGACTCTTTTTTTTTAATTATCACAGCTAGAGGATTTAATAAACATTCTGACATACTGCTCGACCAACTCCGTAGATGAACAAGTCGAGGGCTCGATGCATGGCATTGACCTAAATAACCTTGCACTAAAAGAATGACAAATCATTATTCCTTCAGACATGCCTCTAAAAGGTTAGTACAAAAACGGCTCAAGGAAAAAGACTGCGAAGCTACAACAACAACACTTCTCTTTCAAATCGTTACGACGGTAAACGCGAAATATATACATATAAATATGTACAGTACGAGGCAAAGGCAACAGTATTCTTCTTCTCTTCAGTACGAATCGAATATCACACAAAAATTGTGTTTGGAAGTACATTGTAGTTGTCTTCAGTATTACAAATATATAGAGATTATATGGATGTAGAAAAAAAGCATCACTGATTGCAACTCTCGGAGTGCTGTGATAACAACAACAACAACAACAACAACAACAACAACAACAAGCACACACCAAGCGCACCGGCATTGACGGTAGACCTGCTGTGCTGTGTGCTGTGTGCTGTGTGCTGTGCTGTGTGCTGTGCTGTGTGCTGTGCTGTGTGCTGTGCTGTGTGCTGTGCTGTGTGCTGTGCTGTGTGCTGTGCTGTGTGCTGTGCTGTGTGCTGTGTGCTGTGTGCTGTGTGCTGTGCTGTGTGCTGTGCTGTGTGCTGTGCTGTGTGCTGTGCTGTGTGCTGTGTGCTGTGCTGTGTGCTGTGTGCTGTGTGCTGTGTGCTGTGCTGTGCTGTGTGCTGTGCTGTGTGCTGTGCTGTGTGCTGTGTACTGTGTGCTGTACTGTGTGCTGTGCTGTGTGCTGTGCTGTGTGCTGTGCTGTGTGCTGTACTGTGTGCTGTGTGCTGTGTGCTGTGCTGTGTGCTGTGCTGTGTGCTGTGTGCTGTGCTGTATGCTGTGCTGTGTGCTGTGCTGTGTGCTGTGCTGTGTGCTGTGCTGTGTGCTGTGCTGTGTGCTGTGCTGTGCTGTGTGCTGTGCTGTGCTGTGCTGTGTGCTGTGCTGTGTGCTGTGCTGTGTGCTGTGCTGTGCTGTGCTGTGTGCTGTGTGCTGTGCTGTGTGCTGTGCTGTGCTGTAGGCTGTGCTGTATGCTGTGCTGTGTGCTGTGCTGTGTGCTGTGCTGTGTGCTGTGCTGTGTGCTGTGCTGTATGCTGTGCTCTTACTGGTGGGTAGAACCAACAGAGGGAGCCTCGTGAAGGCACTGTCACGTGGGCGAAAATTCAGACTGTGGCACTCGGCCATCGCAGTCCGCTTTTCCCGACAGTGGAAGTCCGAGGGTTACATGATATGTAAATACACACTTCAGCCGCTTGTGCCGCAGAATTTGATGCCTGGCAGCAAGCAATGAACGAATAAATGAACGAATGAACGAATGAATTGTATTTCCCGGCCTATCAGCCTATGTAGGATATGTAAGGCAATTAATTACGAAATCAGTGGAAACTGGTTTGCGCAAGCACAAATCAAGTCACGAATTCCCTAGTTATTTGCCTCTTACGAATCGTGTAGGGAGACGTGGTGGCTCTATTTTCACCCCCAACCCACAGGGAGACGTGGTGGGTCTATTTTCACCCCCAACCCACAGGGAGACGTGGTGGGTCTATTTTCACCCCCAACCCACAGGGAGACGCGGTGGGTCTATTTTCACCCCCAACCCACAGGGAGTTGGCATCAAGCAAGTGCCATGAGATAAACATAATGATTCATTTATCGTCTTTTATGCATTGCACCCACATTTTATTTCTAGTATGGATATAAATCGGAGTGAAAGGCTGCAGAGAAGGAGATCAACATAACTTTCGGCAGTTCCCATCTGATACCATACAGACGAATGTTCCAAATGTGCTTTTGTCTGCCCGTTCTGTGAGTGACAAATACCGAAATGGAAATGCAAAGGCATGTCACGAGAGCGCGTGCTTCTCATACAAACGCCACAGAACTTGTTACATGGCATTTATGCAATTGCGCAGGAAGAAAAGAATGATATATATGTACTTCATACATATCACTCGGTTCTCTATTCACATAGTAACAAAGTCCATGATGAAGTATTGTAAAGATTAAAAAACTGTACAGTATCCTTCAAACAGTTACATAGGTAACAAAATATACAAAATAGAAACCGTCCTATTTATCATCTCTCAAAATCTAAAATCATACCTGAATTTGATAATATACATGCGACCTATATAGACATGGAAATCGAAAATTATAAATCGATTAAAAAGGCACAAGAAAATAGCGCTTCAAACACTTGTACCACAGAAGTTGAAGCTTGGCATAAAACACACAATACAAATTCAAAAACAATTATGTTATACATTTCCCTCAGATAAAGTTCAAACTAATAGATTGCGAAGATCGATGTAGAAATATGACATATCCATCGAACAATTAAAATGACAACGCATATCAGCGTGTATTTCACACACAACGAAAACAAAGAATGAACTCCAACTTGGTTTGCCAGAATACCGCATACATGTAGGTTGGAAGGATGCGTGATAATCATACAAGACCAGTGCCGAGTTGGACAAAGGGAAAACAGAAATCCGTCATTACTTTCCCTTTTAGATCCTGCTTTCCAACAACAACAACAATTTCAACAACGAAGTGTAACAACAGGACTTGGAAAGGTCAAAAACTGACGCTTCCCTGAATCTTCAACAAGACTCAAAGAGTGGCTATAAATCGCCGTCAAAATGGCGTGAAGTAGCAACAAGAAATATATGTCTATACAAAGTGGGAAAACTATGAGCACCTCATATACTGAAAAGAAAGACATCAAATTTTTCATATTATGCGTCGTGTTCTCTTTAAATATAAACAAAGAACGTTATATTACCGAATCAATGCCTGGCTAGCAGAGCATGCTGTTTTGATTAA
>JAWQFJ010000245.1:32500-67500 GCA_034096865.1 Theodoxus fluviatilis | reverse complement strand
TGTGACTCGCTTTGACCTGTACTTGAAACCTGTACTAACTCAACATCTGCAGCCTCTGTGACGTGCTTTGGGCTGTGCCTGAAACCCGTACTAGTGGCGCGTAGGATTATTTCCTGCTGACAAGTCACGTGTTTGAAGTTTGTACCGTTTGCGTGCAGTACTGTTTCAATTGTCTTCTCTGCAGGAATTAAAATTGGAAGGTCAAAACTTCAGGGAAAAATGATTTAAAGACAACGTGATCTGAATAGTCAATACAAACGAGACACTAGTTAATGGAGGTAGTGGAGTCACTCTCGCACAAAGACAACACGGGGCGACCGACATGTGGGAGATGAGTCAGGGGTGGCTGGAAAGAGGATGCTTGCCTCGAGCTGGGACGCCCAGGAAGAGACGTCAGACTTGCCAACTTCGCTCGACAAGCCGACTAAGTCATGGCTGTAACTAGCGAGGTTGGCATCTTTTCTGTAGAGCGCGGCTTTTAGTGCCTTCTCGGCTGCCTGCAACAGAGAGATACACGTTCCGTGGACCATGGTTTGATGGAGTGTACATTGCTCTTGTCAATATCATAAACAAACACTGTGAATTCTATGGGTGATCGAAGGACAGAAATTATCTGCGGCCTGCAACAGAGAGATGCACGTTCCATGGACCATGGTTTGATGGAGTATACATCATAAACAAACACTGTGAATTCTATGGGTGATCGACAGACAGAACTGGCACCTGTCTCGCCTCACATCAGTTTTCAACAGTCATTGCTAATCCCAGCGTCAGAGTTCGATTGCAGTGAGGAGAGGAAATTTCCTTTTGAAACTGTGTTATCGTTCGCAACCATTGGACAGTCCCAAATCAAACTACCTAACCGAGCACCCCCACCACCACCACCCCTCTTCCGCTACTACCACCACCACCACCACCATTACCACAACCACCACCATCACCACCACCACCACCACCACCATCACCACCACCACCACCACCATCACCACCACCGCCACCATCACCCCACCAGCGCCGCCGCCGCCACCACCACCACCATCGCCACCGCCACCACAACCACCCCCACCATCACCACCACCACCCCCACCATCACCACCACCACCACC
Organism: Theodoxus fluviatilis; assembly: GCA_034096865.1. Lineage (NCBI taxonomy): Eukaryota > Metazoa > Mollusca > Gastropoda > Cycloneritida > Neritidae > Theodoxus > Theodoxus fluviatilis. The sequence continues at coordinate 66,394 of JAWQFJ010000245.1, read as the reverse complement.
ACCGCCACCGCCACCGCCATTACCACCACCACCTCCACCACCACCACCACCACCACCGCCGCCATCACCACCACCACCGCCACCACCACCATCACCATCACCAGCGCCGCTGCCGAGACCACCACCAGCTGCACCGTCAACACCACCGCCACCGCCACAACCACCAACACCACCATCACCACCACCACTATCACCACCACCACTATCACCTCCACCACTATCACCACCGCCACCACCGCCACCGCCATCACCTCCGGCACCACCACCACCATCACCACCGCCACCACCTCCGCCACCACAACTATCACCACCATCACCACCACCACAACCACCACCACCACCACCACCACCACAGCCACCACCGCCACCGCCACCACCACCACCATCGCCATCACCTCCGGCACCACCACCTCCACCACCCTGGAGCAGTAGGCCTGACCTGCTGGCCCAGGAAGCAGACCCAGTTGCTGTCGATGGAGGAGGCCAGGGCCCGCTCTGCCATCGCCAGGTCCCGCTCTGCCTGGCGTAGGTAGCGGCTGCCTTCCCGGGGCTGGGGGTTGGGCTGGCGGGGGAGGGAGGTCCGGTCTCTCCACGCCTCCCTGGTTTCCTGCTGCTCGCGCACCCGCTCGTCCAGGTCCCGGAAGAACGCTCCCCAGTCGTCCTCCTCTTCCGGCCTCTCCCTGACGTCGATGTTGTCATCGCTGTCATCATCGTCGCTGGCCACGGCTCCTCCGCGGCTCAGTCTGTGGACGTATCTGTCAACAAAAGGAATGGCTTTTGCTGCGTGGTTTGACAACGACGATGATGACAATAATGACGACACAGATAACAATGACAACAAAGACAACGATGATGATAATTACAATAATTACGATGCCGACGACGATTACGACGTTAAGATGATGCCGATGATGATGACGACGACGATGACGAAGACGACGACGACGACGACGATGATGACGACGACGACGATGATGATGATGATGATGATGATGATGATGATGATGATGATGATGATGATGATGGTGATGATGATGATGATGATGATGATGATGATGATGATGATGATGATGATGATGATGATGATGATGATGATGATGATGATGATGATGATGATGACGATTATTATGACGATGATGATGATGATGATGATGATGATGATGATGATGATGATGATGATGACGATGATTACGATGACGATGACGACGACGATGACATAACCTCCTTAGCGGAGGTAAGTAACTAACCGAGGGTAAAACATCATGTCCTTGGCGGAGGTAAGTAACTAACCGAGGGTAAAACATCATGTCCTTGGCGGAGGTAAGTAACTAACCAAGGGTAAAACATTACCTCCTTGGCGGAGGTAAGTAACTAACCGAGGGTAAAACATCATGTCCTTGGCGGAGGTAAGTAACTAACCGAGGGTAAAACATAACCTCCTTGGCGGAGGTAAGTAACTAACCGAGGGTAAAACATAACCTCCTTGGCGGAGGTAAGTAACTAACCGAGGGTAAAACATAACCTCCTTGGCGGAGGTAAGTAACTAACCGAGGGTAAAACATAACCTCCTTGGCGGAGGTAAGTAACTAACCGAGGGTAAAACATAACCTCCTTGGCGGAGGTAAGTAACTAACCGAGGGTAAAACATAACCTCCTTGGCGGAGGTAAGTAACTAACCGAGGGTAAAACATAACCTCCTTGGCGGAGGTAAGTAACTAACCGAGGGTAAAACATAACCTCCTTGGCGGAGGTAAGTAACTAACCGAGGGTAAAACATAACCTCCTTGGCGGAGGTAAGTAACTAACCGAGGGTAAAACATAACCTCCTTGGCGGAGGTAAGTAACTAACCGAGGGTAAAACATAACCTCCTTGGCGGAGGTAAGTAACTAACCGAGGGTAAAACATAACCTCCTTGGCGGAGGTAAGTAACTAACCGAGGGTAAAACATAACCTCCTTGGCGGAGGTAACTAACTAACCGAGGGTAAAACATAACCTCCTTGGCGGAGGTAAGTAACTAACCGAGGGTAAAACATAACCTCCTTGGCGGAGGTAACTAACTAACCGAGGGTAAAACATAACCTCCTTGGCGGAGGTAAGTAACTAACCGAGGGTAAAACATAACCTCCTTGGCGGAGGTAACTAACTAACCGAGGGTAAAACATAACCTCCTTGGCGGAGGTAAGTAACTAACCGAGGGTAAAACATAACCTCCTTGGCGGAGGTAAGTAACTAACCGAGGGTAAAACATAACCTCCTTGGCGGAGGTAACTAACTAACCGAGGGTAAAACATAACCTCCTTGGCGGAGGTAAGTAACTAACCGAGGGTAAAACATAACCTCCTTGGCGGAGGTAAGTAACTAACCGAGGGTAAAACATAACCTCCTTGGCGGAGGTAAGTAACTAACCGAGGGTAAAACATAACCTCCTTGGCGGAGGTAACTAACTAACCGAGGGTAAAACATAACCTCCTTGGCGGAGGTAAGTAACTAACCGAGGGTAAAACATAACCTCCTTGGCGGAGGTAAGTAACTAACCGAGGGTAAAACATAACCTCCTTGGCGGAGGTAAGTAACTAACCGAGGGTAAAACATAACCTCCTTGGCGGAGGTAACTAACTAACCGAGGGTAAAACATAACCTCCTTGGCGGAGGTAAGTAACTAACCGAGGGTAAAACATAACCTCCTTGGCGGAGGTAAGTAACTAACCGAGGGTAAAACATAACCTCCTTGGCGGAGGTAAGTAACTAACCGAGGGTAAAACATAACCTCCTTGGCGGAGGTAAGTAACTAACCGAGGGTAAAACATAACCTCCTTGGCGGAGGTAAGTAACTAACCGAGGGTAAAACATAACCTCCTTGGCGGAGGTAAGTAACTAACCGAGGGTAAAACATAACCTCCTTGGCGGAGGTAAGTAACTAACCGAGGGTAAAACATAACCTCCTTGGCGGAGGTAAGTAACTAACCGAGGGTAAAACATAACCTCCTTGGCGGAGGTAAGTAACTAACCGAGGGTAAAACATAACCTCCTTGGCGGAGGTAACTAACTAACCGAGGGTAAAACATAACCTCCTTGGCGGAGGTAACTAACTAACCGAGGGTAAAACATAACCTCCTTGGCGGAGGTAAGTAACTAACCGAGGGTAAAACATAACCTCCTTGGCGGAGGTAAGTAACTAACCGAGGGTAAAACATAACCTCCTTGGCGGAGGTAACTAACTAACCGAGGGTAAAACATAACCTCCTTGGCGGAGGTAAGTAACTAACCGAGGGTAAAACATAACCTCCTTGGCGGAGGTAAGTAACTAACCGAGGGTAAAACATAACCTCCTTGGCGGAGGTAACTAACTAACCGAGGGTAAAACATAACCTCCTTGGCGGAGGTAAGTAACTAACCGAGGGTAAAACATAACCTCCTTGGCGGAGGTAAGTAACTAACCGAGGGTAAAACATAACCTCCTTGGCGGAGGTAAGTAACTAACCGAGGGTAAAACATAACCTCCTTGGCGGAGGTAAGTAACTAACCGAGGGTAAAACATAACCTCCTTGGCGGAGGTAAGTAACTAACCGAGGGTAAAACATAACCTCCTTGGCGGAGGTAACTAACTAACCGAGGGTAAAACATAACCTCCTTGGCGGAGGTAACTAACTAACCGAGGGTAAAACATAACCTCCTTGGCGGAGGTAACTAACTAACCGAGGGTAAAACATAACCTCCTTGGCGGAGGTAAGTAACTAACCGAGGGTAAAACATAACCTCCTTGGCGGAGGTAAGTAACTAACCGAGGGTAAAACATAACCTCCTTGGCGGAGGTAAGTAACTAACCGAGGGTAAAACATAACCTCCTTGGCGGAGGTAAGTAACTAACCGAGGGTAAAACATAACCTCCTTGGCGGAGGTAAGTAACTAACCGAGGGTAAAACATAACCTCCTTGGCGGAGGTAACTAACTAACCGAGGGTAAAACATAACCTCCTTGGCGGAGGTAAGTAACTAACCGAGGGTAAAACATAACCTCCTTGGCGGAGGTAACTAACTAACCGAGGGTAAAACATAACCTCCTTGGCGGAGGTAAGTAACTAACCGAGGGTAAAACATAACCTCCTTGGCGGAGGTAACTAACTAACCGAGGGTAAAACATAACCTCCTTGGCGGAGGTAAGTAACTAACCGAGGGTAAAACATAACCTCCTTGGCGGAGGTAAGTAACTAACCGAGGGTAAAACATAACCTCCTTGGCGGAGGTAAGTAACTAACCGAGGGTAAAACATAACCTCCTTGGCGGAGGTAAGTAACTAACCGAGGGTAAAACATAACCTCCTTGGCGGAGGTAAGTAACTAACCGAGGGTAAAACATAACCTCCTTGGCGGAGGTAAGTAACTAACCGAGGGTAAAACATAACCTCCTTGGCGGAGGTAAGTAACTAACCGAGGGTAAAACATAACCTCCTTGGCGGAGGTAAGTAACTAACCGAGGGTAAAACATAACCTCCTTGGCGGAGGTAAGTAACTAACCGAGGGTAAAACATAACCTCCTTGGCGGAGGTAAGTAACTAACCGAGGGTAAAACATAACCTCCTTGGCGGAGGTAAGTAACTAACCGAGGGTAAAACATAACCTCCTTGGCGGAGGTAAGTAACTAACCGAGGGTAAAACATAACCTCCTTGGCGGAGGTAACTAACTAACCGAGGGTAAAACATAACCTCCTTGGCGGAGGTATAACTAACCGAGGGTAAAACATAACCTCCTTGGCGGAGGTAATAACTAACCGAGGGTAAAACATAACCTCCTTGGCGGAGGTAAGTAACTAACCGAGGGTAAAACATAACCTCCTTGGCGGAGGTAAGTAACTAACCGAGGGTAAAACATAACCTCCTTGGCGGAGGTAAGTAACTAACCGAGGGTAAAACATAACCTCCTTGGCGGAGGTAACTAACTAACCGAGGGTAAAACATAACCTCCTTGGCGGAGGTAAGTAACTAACCGAGGGTAAAACATAACCTCCTTGGCGGAGGTTACTAACTAACCGAGGGTAAAACATAACCTCCTTGGCGGAGGTAAGTAACTAACCGAGGGTAAAACATAACCTCCTTGGCGGAGGTAACTAACTAACCGAGGGTAAAACATAACATCTTTGACGGAGGTAAGTAACTAACTGAGGGTAAAACATAACCTCCTTGGCGGAGGTAACTAACTAACCGAGGGTAAAACATAACCTCCTTGGCGGAGGTAAGTAACTAACCGAGGGTAAAACATAACCTCCTTGGCGGAGGTAACTAACTAACCGAGGGTAAAACATAACCTCCTTGGCGGAGGTAAGTAACTAACCGAGGGTAAAACATAACCTCCTTGGCGGAGGTAACTAACTAACCGAGGGTAAAACATAACCTCCTTGGCGGAGGTAAGTAACTAACCGAGGGTAAAACATAACCTCCTTGGCGGAGGTAAGTAACTAACCGAGGGTAAAACATAACCTCCTTGGCGGAGGTAAGTAACTAACCGAGGGTAAAACATAACCTCCTTGGCGGAGGTAAGTAACTAACCGAGGGTAAAACATAACCTCCTTGGCGGAGGTAAGTAACTAACCGAGGGTAAAACATAACCTCCTTGGCGGAGGTAAGTAACTAACCGAGGGTAAAACATAACCTCCTTGGCGGAGGTAAGTAACTAACCGAGGGTAAAACATAACCTCCTTGGCGGAGGTAAGTAACTAACCGAGGGTAAAACATAACCTCCTTGGCGGAGGTAAGTAACTAACCGAGGGTAAAACATAACCTCCTTGGCGGAGGTAAGTAACTAACCGAGGGTAAAACATAACCTCCTTGGCGGAGGTAAGTAACTAACCGAGGGTAAAACATAACCTCCTTGGCGGAGGTAAGTAACTAACCGAGGGTAAAACATAACCTCCTTGGCGGAGGTAAGTAACTAACCGAGGGTAAAACATAACCTCCTTGGCGGAGGTTACTAACTAACCGAGGGTAAAACATAACCTCCTTGGCGGAGGTAAGTAACTAACCGAGGGTAAAACATAACCTCCTTGGCGGAGGTAAGTAACTAACCGAGGGTAAAACATAACCTCCTTGGCGGAGGTTACTAACTAACCGAGGGTAAAACATAACCTCCTTGGCGGAGGTAACTAACTAACCGAGGGTAAAACATAACCTCCTTGGCGGAGGTAACTAACTAACCGAGGGTAAAACATAACCTCCTTGGCGGAGGTAACTAACTAACCGAGGGTAAAACATAACCTCCTTGGCGGAGGTAAGTAACTAACCGAGGGTAAAACATAACCTCCTTGGCGGAGGTAACTAACTAACCGAGGGTAAAACATAACCTCCTTGGCGGAGGTAAGTAACTAACCGAGGGTAAAACATAACCTCCTTGGCGGAGGTAACTAACTAACCGAGGGTAAAACATAACCTCCTTGGCGGAGGTAAGTAACTAACCGAGGGTAAAACATAACCTCCTTGGCGGAGGTAAGTAACTAACCGAGGGTAAAACATAACCTCCTTGGCGGAGGTAAGTAACTAACCGAGGGTAAAACATAACCTCCTTGGCGGAGGTAAGTAACTAACCGAGGGTAAAACATAACCTCCTTGGCGGAGGTAAGTAACTAACCGAGGGTAAAACATAACCTCCTTGGCGGAGGTAAGTAACTAACCGAGGGTAAAACATAACCTCCTTGGCGGAGGTAAGTAACTAACCGAGGGTAAAACATAACCTCCTTGGCGGAGTGTAAGTAACTAACCGAGGGTAAAACATAACCTCCTTGGCGGAGGTAAGTAACTAACCGAGGGTAAAACATAACCTCCTTGGCGGAGGTAAGTAACTAACCGAGGGTAAAACATAACCTCCTTGGCGGAGGTAAGTAACTAACCGAGGGTAAAACATAACCTCCTTGGCGGAGGTAAGTAACTAACCGAGGGTAAAACATAACCTCCTTGGCGGAGGTAACTAACTAACCGAGGGTAAAACATAACCTCCTTGGCGGAGGTAACTAACTAACCGAGGGTAAAACATAACCTCCTTGGCGGAGGTACTAACTAACCGAGGGTAAAACATAACCTCCTTGGCGGAGGTAAGTAACTAACCGAGGGTAAAACATAACCTCCTTGGCGGAGGTAACTAACTAACCGAGGGTAAAACATAACCTCCTTGGCGGAGGTAAGTAACTAACCGAGGGTAAAACATAACCTCCTTGGCGGAGGTAACTAACTAACCGAGGGTAAAACATAACCTCCTTGGCGGAGGTAAGTAACTAACCGAGGGTAAAACATAACCTCCTTGGCGGAGGTAACTAACTAACCGAGGGTAAAACATAACCTCCTTGGCGGAGGTAAGTAACTAACCGAGGGTAAAACATAACCTCCTTGGCGGAGGTAACTAACTAACCGAGGGTAAAACATAACCTCCTTGGCGGAGGTAAGTAACTAACCGAGGGTAAAACATAACCTCCTTGGCGGAGGTAAGTAACTAACCGAGGGTAAAACATAACCTCCTTGGCGGAGGTAAGTAACTAACCGAGGGTAAAACATAACCTCCTTGGCGGAGGTAAGTAACTAACCGAGGGTAAAACATAACCTCCTTGGCGGAGGTAAGTAACTAACCGAGGGTAAAACATAACCTCCTTGGCGGAGGTAAGTAACTAACCGAGGGTAAAACATAACCTCCTTGGCGGAGGTAAGTAACTAACCGAGGGTAAAACATAACCTCCTTGGCGGAGGTAAGTAACTAACCGAGGGTAAAACATAACCTCCTTGGCGGAGGTAAGTAACTAACCGAGGGTAAAACATAACCTCCTTGGCGGAGGTAAGTAACTAACCGAGGGTAAAACATAACCTCCTTGGCGGAGGTAAGTAACTAACCGAGGGTAAAACATAACCTCCTTGGCGGAGGTAAGTAACTAACCGAGGGTAAAACATAACCTCCTTGGCGGAGGTAAGTAACTAACCGAGGGTAAAACATAACCTCCTTGGCGGAGGTAAGTAACTAACCGAGGGTAAAACATAACCTCCTTGGCGGAGGTACTAACTAACCGAGGGTAAAACATAACCTCCTTGGCGGAGGTAACTAACTAACCGAGGGTAAAACATAACCTCCTTGGCGGAGGTAACTAACTAACCGAGGGTAAAACATAACCTCCTTGGCGGAGGTAACTAACTAACCGAGGGTAAAACATAACCTCCTTGGCGGAGGTAAGTAACTAACCGAGGGTAAAACATAACCTCCTTGGCGGAGGTAACTAACTAACCGAGGGTAAAACATAACCTCCTTGGCGGAGGTAAGTAACTAACCGAGGGTAAAACATAACCTCCTTGGCGGAGGTAACTAACTAACCGAGGGTAAAACATAACCTCCTTGGCGGAGGTAAGTAACTAACCGAGGGTAAAACATAACCTCCTTGGCGGAGGTAAGTAACTAACCGAGGGTAAAACATAACCTCCTTGGCGGAGGTAAGTAACTAACCGAGGGTAAAACATAACCTCCTTGGCGGAGGTAACTAACTAACCGAGGGTAAAACATAACCTCCTTGGCGGAGGTAAGTAACTAACCGAGGGTAAAACATAACCTCCTTGGCGGAGGTAAGTAACTAACCGAGGGTAAAACATAACCTCCTTGGCGGAGGTAAGTAACTAACCGAGGGTAAAACATAACCTCCTTGGCGGAGGTAAGTAACTAACCGAGGGTAAAACATAACCTCCTTGGCGGAGGTAAGTACTAACCGAGGGTAAAACATAACCTCCTTGGCGGAGGTAAGTAACTAACCGAGGGTAAAACATAACTTCCTTGACGGAGGTAAGTAACTAACTGAGGGTAAAACATAACCTCCTTGGCGGAGGTAAGTAACTAACCGAGGGTAAAACATAACCTCCTTGGCGGAGGTAACTAACTAACCGAGTGTAAAACATAACCTCCTTGGCGGAGGTACCTAACTAACCGAGGGTAAAACATCCCCTCCTTGGCGGAGGTAACTAACCGAGGGTAAAACATAACCTCCTTGGCGGAGGTAACTAACCGAGGGTAAAACATAACCTCCTTGGCGGAGGTAACTAACCGAGGGTAAAACATAACCTCCTTGGCGGAGGTAACTAACCGAGGGTAAAACATAACCTCCTTGGCGGAGGTAACTAACCGAGGGTAAAACATAACCTCCTTGGCGGAGGTAACTAACTAACCGAGGGTAAAACATAACCTCCTTGGCGGAGGTAACTAACTAACCGAGGGTAAAACATAACCTCCTTGGCGGAGGTAACTAACTAACCGAGGGTAAAACATAACCTCCTTGGCGGAGGTAACTAACTAACCGAGGGTAAAACATAACCTCCTTGGCGGAGGTAAGTAACTAACCGAGGGTAAAACATAACCTCCTTGGCGGAGGTAACTAACTAACCGAGGGTAAAACATAACCTCCTTGGCGGAGGTAACTAACCGAGGGTAAAACATAACCTCCTTGGCGGAGGTAACTAACCGAGGGTAAAACATAACCTCCTTGGCGGAGGTAAGTAACTAACCGAGGGTAAAACATAACCTCCTTGGCGGAGGTAAGTAACTAACCGAGGGTAAAACATCACCTCATTCGCGAAGGTAAACAAAGTGCGCTGATGATTTTTCTCAGCGTTTGCTCAAAACCCGCTTTGCCGATTTAGCCTCGTTTCTCATGCACGGTGACACATACATGCATGCGCGACTGCAGTGACCCCCACGAGCCCAGCGACTGCAGTGACCCCCACGACCCCAGCGACTGCAGTGACCCCCACGAGCCCAGCGACTGCAGTGACCCCCACGACCCTAGCGACTGCAGTGACCCCCACGAGCCCAGCGGCTGAGGGTTCTGGGTGGAGATGATGACATCAGACCAACAACATGCTCTAAGTTGAACACAACAGAGAGCGAATTGTCTCACCTGCGAATCTTGCCAGCGATCTCATCGCAGAGTCTTCGGGGAGACTCGGTGTTCTTGTCGGGGTGCCACAGCATGTAGAGTCTCTTGATCACGCGTTTCCTCTCCGTCGGGTCGGGACTCGCCCAGGCTGCCGTCAGGTACCTTAACAACACACGGTGGAAGAGGAAGGGTGGATGTCTGAGTGGTAGGACAATGGCTTTACATTCATGTCTGGGTTTCAATCTGCTTCAGTCTCTGAAAAACCTTTTATTTCTGGCATCTGACGATAAATACATATATACATATAAAATCATGAAGTTATGGTGCAAGATAATTCTCTCTCTCTCTCTCTCTCTCTCTCTCTCTCTCTCTCTCTCTCTCTCTCTCTCTCTCTCTCTTTCTCTCTCTCTCATATTTCATCGTGTCATTTTCATTTTTACAGCAGTTTTTCGGAAAATTTGTGAAAGTGCTCTGCACGCAATCAGCCACATACAAATATGATATTTTGATTAGCGTGTTTAACAGCTTGTATATTTCGATGCGATACATCTTACTCAGATCGATAGAAAGTAGGCACAGACAAACAAATGAAGCGAGAAGCCACCTATCAAGGCTCCCTCAGATCGATAGAAAGTAGGCACAGACAAACAAATGAAGCGAGAAGACACCTATCAAGGCTCCCTCAGATCGATAGGAAGTAGGCACAGACAAACAAATGAAGCGAGAAGACACCTATCAAGGCTCCCTCAGATCGATAGGAAGTAGGCACAGACAGACAAACAAATGAAGCGAGAAGCCACCTATCAAGGCTCCCTCAGATCGATAGAAAGTAGGCACAGACAAACAAACGAAGCGAGAAGCCACCTATCAAGGCTCCCTCAGATCAATAGAAAGTAGGCACAGACAAACAAATGAAGCGAGAAGCCACCTATCAAGGCTCCCTCAGATCGATAGAAAGTAGGCACAGACAGACAAACAAATGAAGCGAGAAGCCACCTATCAAGGCTCCCTCAGATCGATAGAAAGTAGGCACAGACAAACAAATGAAGCGAGAAGCCACCTATCAAGGCTCCCTCAGATTGCAGAAAGCCCTTCGAGGTTACCAGTCCAAAGATGGCTGTGCGTGCCTCCTTCAACAAAAAGCCATGTACCTTTTGGTGCTGTGCAGGTCCGCGGGCTCTGGAGGCTCTGCAGCTCTGGCACCGCTGGGCACGAGGTATGACGAGGCTGGCGCCTTGTCCCTGGTCAGCTTGTAGAGGGCTGAGGCAGGCACAACCTCCTCCCTCCCCTCCTCCACCTCCACCAGGTACGTCGCCTGACAGGAACAAGGGACTCAGCCTTTCGCTAGGAACGCGCCATGACGGCAGTGAAAACTAGTTGGCTGGCACTGTAAAGCAGACCTCCTTCTAAGCGTTTAGAGGAAGTGGCTTGGAAATTATCCCTGGGTGTGTGCTTCCTGAACTGTGAAAAAGTGGAAACCCTTCTACGCTGTATGGAGATGAGGCTTGGGTTTCTCCCTAGGTGTGTGCCGAGAAAGCTGCGAGTCGGCAGAAGTCGACAGAGGCTGACTGTGGCGCGAGTGAGAGGTTTGGCCGAGGTGTCTACGCTGCTGTTCAGGGAAGAGGAAATCGCTGCAGGCAGTCTGTGATGACGGCAAGAGCCGTGTACGGAAAAGTGTGCGAGAGCCACTCTGTTGCCTCCTCTGCAACTTCATACCGTGTTTCTTACCGTGTGGCCTGTGAATAAGGGTAAACAACGTGAGCCGTTTGACTGCAGCTGTCACAAGATAGGCTGTGAAGAAGAGTCGCTTTTAAGGGGGAAAAACTTTCCCCTGAAGAGAAGAATTCCGAGAAAGGCTTTCTGGACAGTTTTCCTTGTGTGCAATGCACGACGGCAGCGGTTCTAGACTCTGATGACGAGCGACTCGTGGCAAAAGCGCGCCATCGCGTAAGTGGTGGAGGACTCGAACTGAGCTGTTGTTGACATCTGGGAAGGTCGTAGGCTCGAGACAACGAGAAACGTTAGTGTCATCTAACTCTGATGCCTCAGTAGCTCAGCTCCGTGGAACATGTTCACAAGCTCAGCGACGTCCTCTGTGGGGTTTTTCTGCCGAGGACCTTTGCAAATGGAAATGTTGCTGTTTCACCTGCTCGATCGACAAAATTGCTCATCATCGTGTAAACATTTAATTCGTTGCCAACTCTTATTTCTCGTCACGGATTCTACATCAATCGCCAGTGTTTGGAATAAGCACACAAATAATTGTTTTATTTTACTCTCTCATTCCCATTTTTGAGATACTTGCCTCTCAAATATAGAGCATATAAGGACTGAATGACATACGAGCTCGTACATAGGGTTTCTTCAAGTTCTAGAGGTCATTATCTAGTAAAAGTTGCATCCACGTTTATAGAAATCCAAACGGGCATTATTCTGCACAACTGAGACGATATGGAAAATACGCCCCGTACACTGGCATGCCTTGTTCTGCGTTTTCGCGTCGTGGTCATCTCACAAGGACTACCTGCCCCCGCGGCCAAAGCAGTTGTTCACACTTCACTGGGTGGCAGCACGTCCATGACGAGGCAACGCTGATCTCAAAGACCTGCTGAATGCGCAGCGTTCACAGAGCACGGGCTGCCAGTCGGAACCAGGAAGGGTTCGCGTGGTGGCACCACTCTTAGATCTCGATTCTCGGCAAAAGTGCTTGGTTCCAAATCGTTTTCCATAAAATCTAAAGTGTGATCAAAATTGTGGGCTACACAGAAGTAAGGCACTTTTCAAAAAGACACTGAAAGATTAAGGATCATGAACTAGTGAAGCCCCTTTGAGCTTTAATCCAACAGCAACCTATAATTAGTTATCAGGGTTGCAGTTTTCCTGTCCTAGTGGGAGCAGACCGATATTGGCGCACTGAGGGGTAACATAATGTTCTTAATGAAAGCAGTGGAAAATCAGACGTGACAATGGGCTTTTAAATATAGGAAACGATGTCAATCTCATCTTGATCGTCCTCGTGCAATTGAAGAGAAAACTAGTGAAGACTACACTATCATCATAATCCAAAGAAAGAAGACTGACTTGTAAAGGCTGTATACATGTACGCAAGGGATGATAAATATTCACTTCTTGTAAGATGTATGGTTACTACGAAAGTCCTCAAAATATTGACATGCTTTACTATTAGGCACAGTCACAATATTTTCACAAACTTTAGAATTTTGCATCACGAGCCAGAAACGCAGTAATGCCCAAGAAATGTATTTTCAAAACTTGTCATGAAAGGACTAAGCACTTCAAATAAGATAGTGAAACAAACTGGTACTGATCAGAACGCATAAAAGTTTTGATTACAACAGAACGCTTTCAGTGTCTTCTCCCTTTCTTCCTCCTTTCTGATGACATCTCTCCACAACTTGCACTAACATGAGACAAACTGCTCTTTTATGTTGGGGGCTCTTTGATCTGTTACCGAAGCAGAAGTTGCCATGGAAACGGGATAAACTTACCTGGAAGGGAAGATCTCCAGTGAATTCGTCGCATCTCTTCACGAAGACGTATACGAAGGTGGCGGTCTTGTCGGCGTCGCCCGAGACGATTCCATCGTAGACTTCCTGACCGACGCACGCTCCTGGAGGGAGGCGCTGAAAGCCGTCCTCCAAAGTCCAGTGACAGTCTGCAGGCACGAAAGTGCCCGGATCCGGGTGCGCACTCGATAGGCGTGCGCATCGGTAGCTGGACGGGGGAAAGCTCAGTTCGTTGAGCAGGCGGTCGATGTCGCCAGGACGCTCCATGTAGCTGAACAGGAGTAAGAAGACAGGGTCGCGGACCCTGTTCGGCAGGATCCTGTTGACTGCTTGAGACAGGAGAACGTTTCTGGCGTCGTCGGAGGCTTCGACATCGTTCAGGTAGATCGTTGTTCCGCCTCCATCGTCCAAGGACTTCTCTTCGAAACAAGGTCTAGGAAACTCGCTTCCTGGAAGGACGTTTCCTTGGTACACATAGTGTGTTGTCAGGTCTTTTATTTCCTCGAGTTTCACGCTGCTCAAAACGTGTTCCGTTTCTCTCGCGACGTGGTCAGTAACTACTCTCTTCTTTTCTTGTCCGTCTTTAATGAGAAGCCTGATGACGCCCAGGATGAATTCTGGACTGGAGATGAAGTTCTTGTACCTCGTTGCTAGGTAACCCTCGCAGGCGTTCTCCCTGCTCTGTGGAGTGAGCGCCTCCTTCAGAAGATCACTCAGCATCTGCGGGCGCAGTCTTTCAGGCAGACTTCCCATCGCAGCAACGGGGTCGGCCACTTGGAGGTGAAGCTGGTCAAATCCCAGAAAGTAGTTCAGTTCCAACTTCCCAGCGCGTTGCCGAACTTGATCATTGTCTGCAAACACCAACTCACTTGAGCACAGGAGTTTCTTCTCGTGGTTGGGCAGGTACAGAGTTCGACGGAGGTCCAGTCCCAGAACTGGTCCACTTTCTTCGGTGCTCGTTGAGGCGATCATCAGGTGATTGAATAATCGACAGACAGCCTGAGCAACCATTGGCAAGTCATTCTCTTGAAGCACCCCGCCTGATGTTCTCTCGTAGATTTTCTCCAGGACCATGGCGTAGTGATTCGGAGTTACTTTTTTCGAGACTCCCATTGCTTGGAAGACGTCGAAGTACTCGCCAAAAGTTGTCGGAGCTCGGTAGAGGAAGTCTGCAATCAAGTCGCTGTCGTCGATGTTCAACACCACGGCTTCGCAGGAGACGATCCTCCTCGTGTCATCCAAGTAGATGACTGGAAGCGACCCCAAGCGCCCTGCACTGTGCCTTCCCGTCTTCATCAGAAAACTATACAGGGATTTCATGCATTCCATCACCACCGAATAGAACTCAGCTGGCTGGGTCTCTTCCAGCACTGTCTTCAGTGACCTGCACATGCCCTCTGCGTGCTGAACAACTGAGTGAGTGTCCGGTTCCTCTGGGACACCCAAGGCTTTCCTGACATCTTTTGATGCGTGTCCTGGCAAAGCCTCCTCGGAAATGATGGTCTGCACAGACCACACGAGACGGCAGTGGTGGCTCGCTACCGATTCCTGGAAGGCCACCAGTCTTTCTGCCTCATACTGAGGGCAAATCTGCTCCATCTCCTCCTTCACGACATGCGGCAAGACGAACCTGATGGACCCGATCTGGTGCGAGACTCCTTTGCACAACTCATCATGGGACCAAAGATGTTCCAGGAGGCACCTGGATTGAGCGGAAGCTTCCTCTGATCTTCCGTCAGCATCTTTTTGAGCAACCTCTTCTGCGAATTTCACAAACAGGCTTTCATCCACTTGCGAGACAACCCCAACGAGCTCCGTGAATTCAGTCCACTCCTCTTCACAAAAGGGTTTAGGAAGGAGACGGTTTGGTCTCATTATCTCGAAGATTTCCTCCTCTGGTCTGAAAAACTCTCCAGCAATTTTCAGTGACCCATCTCCATGACTCACGAAGGGAATACTTTTCAGCTTGCTGATGAGACCTTCCTGTGCAGAGCTGAACTTCTCTCCCATAGGTGTCGTAAGGAGGTTGACCCTGATGAACTCCAGGTGGGCTAGACGTGCTTCGTCTGGCATCCGGTCGAAGAAGTCGAGGAGGAACCTGGTGTAGAAGTCGGTGGGATCGAAGACTTCGATGGACACAAACTTGTACAGATCCATGAGTTCTTTGAAATGAAAGAGGGACACCATCCCGTGATGCTGCAGGCACTCACCCAGGTGCAGTTTTGGAACGTGCTTGTTGTTGCAGTCCTCAATGCAAACGGACCTTCTGCACTGGGATAGTGACGTGAACTTTCTCTCTGCAGTGTAGAAGAACGGGAGTTCTCTCAGTCTTTTCCTCAATGTCTCCTCGTTCATCTCTTTTGCAAGAACCTTCAGCCGTTCGCAGAAGTACCCCAGGATGGTTCTTCCATCTTCCATTTTCAGACCCTCTGTCATCCCGGGGTCGTTCGATGCCAGGAGGGACAGCATGCTCTCAGGATTCTCCACTCTGGCCACCAGTTCGGACGCCAGGTCACGCGCAGGGGACCTGCTCAATAAGTCAACATGCTTCATGCTCAGCTTTGGGATGCTCAACTTCCGAAGGACTTCATAGAGTTCCGGTAAGGCGCTGGCACTTTCGACGAAGAGAATGTGATGTCTCCGTCCGATGTGATAGAGGAAGAACTGGGCGTTTGGGTCGTTGCCCTCTTGTGCAGGTGTCACGCCCCCAGCCTCAGACGGTGAGCCGATCCACGTGGGCAAAAGGCACCAGTTCTCCAAAGCCAGCAGCTGCTTCTTGACGACCGACAGGCTTCCACCTTCGGAGCTCGCTTGTTTCCCCTTCACCTCCTCGGGCTTTGGTGCAGACGGGTTGGAAGCCTTCTTCACGTTCTTCATGGCGGCTCTTTCTTCTTCTTTGCGGGCCATGTCTTCTTCCTTGCGGGCATTGTCTTCTTCCAAAATAAGGACAGAGAAAAACTCCCACACTCGACGAACCCAGTTTTCAATTGAGGTGCTTGGTCCTGCTTGAGGAACCCATTCGATAGGACAGCCACTTCCAAATCTTTCCTTTGAAAAAGAGACCTCGAGGTACTTGCCAAAGATCTCCACGTCGAATTTCTGGAGCGTTGCAGAGCTTCTAATGTGCCCATCGAAATGTCTCAGGATTTGCTTGTGGAGGAAGAGATTGGCAGAGTTGGGAAGTAGGTCTGCAAATTTCGTGACGATCACAGGATTCTCTGCTGTGAACTTCCTGACCTCCTTCGCCTGAGACAAGCAGAGAGGAAGACCTGGCAACTTGCAGATGAAGCCCTCATCTTTGGCACAAAAGTCCACCACTCGTCTCAAGCTGCCTTTGTCGCCAAAGACTGTCTGGTCCACTGGCCGCGGGAGTTCCTTGAGGAGACACTGGGTGTCTCGGTCCTCGAAGGTCTTGAGAAACCTGATGACCAGGGAAGGAGTGGCTTTGTGGACGGTCCCTGCTGCCTCCGCGGACTCTATCTCTTTTCCTTCAGACAGCTTCTCCAGGCAGGCCAGGATGTCAATGTAGATGGACATGGGCGATGAAATGATGTCCAGCCCCAAAGCCATGAGGATGGTGACCAAGGCATTGCTTGTCTCCACTGCTCTCTTTTTGTCTTCATCTTTGGCGTCCTCTTTCCAAAGGAAGTATTCCTGTGCCAGGTTCTGAAAAATCCCGGGAAATCCAGAATCAGCTGCAACTGCCACCCATTTCAGCTCATGACGGGGTTTGCTCACAACCGGGAAGAGCGGCAGCCTCTCTGCGACAATCCTCTGGAAGAAATCCTGCACAAGGACCTTCCACAGCTCTCCCTCAGCCGACTGCAGACTGGGGAAGAGGGAGTGGTAGGTGTACAGCGCTGCCTTCATCCCGGGGTCGTCAGGACCCGTGTCGAGTGGTCCCTCCGGGAGGAATAAGGCGTCACGCATGGAGGAGAGCGCAGACAGGTAGGCCGGCACGATGATGCCCCTCACCACTTCCCGATTCCACTCGTCTCGGTGGTCGTTGCCGTGCCAGAGGTTCATGCGGTCCTGGCTGCTGAGGGCGAAGTGACCGTTCACTGCCACGGGCAATCCGGTCTGCACGGGCAACGGCAGGATGCAGAATGCGGGACGAAGGCCCTTATGGGAGGAGGCCGGTTTCCTCAGAACTGCCACGCCCCCTTGAGGCAGCAGCTTGATCTGGCCGTTCGCCCAGGCCTCGCGGAGCGACTCGGGCAGGTAAGCTCTGTGCTGGAAGCCGTACCAGTGGACGACCAGCCACTCCTCTCGCCTTCCGCATTTCTCTGGAGCGCCGTTCGGGGCGTCCGAAATGGTCAGTGTCACCGCCACTTCCCTGGAGTCCATCTGGTCTAGTCCGACCTCCCGCGTCTGGTCTGCTCTGCTCTCATCTCTCCTCAGGACCCGGTGGGCCTCGGCAGCCAACCCCGCCATGAAGGTTCTGTGACGTTGGCCGTCAGTCTCGCTCATGGTCGACTCTACGGCGTACTCGATGGTGACGTCGCCGTTCTCCTCCACTATGGCAATGGAGATCTTCCGCACGTTGCTCAGAAACATCAGAGACTCTAACATGTCCTTCTTCATCTCATCCAACAAATTTTCCACAATTTTGGTCGTGATTTCGTGCCTGACCTCAGGGATCTTGGACTTTTCGGCGTACTCCTTGTTCCTCAGGGGAAAGCGGAAAAAGGTTCCGGGCCGCTCGGTGTAGCGAGGCAGGAATCCAGAGAAGATGTCTGGAAAAGACTGGCGGACCTTGTCCAGATTCCTCAGCATAATGCCTGGCTTCATCGGGGTGGTGGGCGGCACGAAGAACATGTTGGGATCGAGAACGCATAACACCTCCGAGTCTCCTTCCTCCGTGAGGTTCTCTCCCTTCGTCCAGAAGGCCGGCGCGTCCGTCAGGTGGTAGATGGCGTTGAAGCCGACGCCGTACTGGCCCGTCTTGAGCGGGTCGTCCTCCTTGCTGCCCAGCCCCAGCCTCTGGATGCCCGCGATGTCGCTGGCGGAGAAGCTGCTGTCATTGTAGACGCAGAGTGCGGGCCCCTGCAGGTGCTTCCACGTCTCGCACAGAACCTTCTCGCACCCGTGGCTCCGAAAGTCCTTCAGGAAGACCAGTTCCGTGGCGCCGGCGTCGTCGGCGTTCTGCAGGAACTCCTTCATGACGGTGCTGTCCCGTGGGTACCCCTTCAGGATGTTGCGGATGCGGTCAGTCAGCTCCTCCTTCTGCCCGAAAACGCAGGTGAAGGCAGCCGCGAAGCTCTGGGCGTGCTGCGCGCGGTTGGACCTGACGCCGAGCTTCCTGGCAACGTCATGGGAAATCTTGGAGTGGACGTGCTTCAGGGAAGACACGTGCAGAAGGTCCTCCCAGTCGTTCCAGCAGAGGTCGTTGATTAGTTCCAGTTTCCCAGACGCGTCGGGGAGGTAGCGGTGGTCCATGTCGTCCTCCTGGCTGGCGTCTACCAGGTCGGCCAGGAGCGAGGCCATCAGGCAGTATTTGTCTAGCGTGGCGCCCTCTACCGTTCCGTCACGGGTAGCCCGGATGGACTGCATGGCCTGGTCCACTTCGGACACCATGTGGTTTTCACCCACGCCGATGGCTCTGAACACGTCTCTGAAGCCTGTCTTCCAGTTGTACTCTAGGACGTACAGGTACGGCTCCAGGTCGTACTTGGACAAAAAGCAGACCTTCTCTGGAGGAAGGAACTTTCCGGCGTGGTAGACAACATTTTTCCCGCGCAGCATCTCTCGAACCTCCTCCTCTCTGCTCTGTGCAACGCCAGCCTCGCTCGGAGACGTCAGGTATTGCTTGAAGAAGCTGTAGATGTCCTTGCAGATGGAGAGAAGCTGGACGGATTCAGGAGAACTGACGCCGGCCTCGTTCGAATTCACTTGGGATGCTACAGCGTTGAGCTGTGCTACGACATCTTGAAGGGTCACTTCCTTTTTGCCCTTGACCCCTAGCCACGCCAGAGTTTGGGAATGTTCCAAGCGCTCAGACCGGTCTTGGTCGTGAATCAGGAACAAACACCCCGTGAGATCTTTGCAGTTGCGGGTATACAGCTCACTCGGAGCAGCGAAGAGATTGCTCCTGCTGTCGGCAGTCCACTGGCAAGGCAAGTCCGCGGGTTTCTTCAGGACAGGCAGCCACTCGATCATCGAAAGCTCCTCGCGATAATGCTCAGGGCAGGTCTTGTAACGAGGCAGCCTATTCGAATTCACCAAGATCGTTTCAGTCAAGTACTGCACGATGGCTCGGCTCCTCTTGAGCGCGGCTTCGGGACCATGGAGGGCCGGGGTCGAGACTGTCCGCGCCCTCTCCACGACCTGTTCCCACGGGAGTTCGTCCTTTGCCATGCCGATCTCCGTCAGCCTGTCCAGGAAGGCGAGGTGAACACCCTTGTCCGAGGTGAAGGCTGCTGGGAAGCGCTCCTCGTCCGGGAGGAAGAGGCCCGCCACGGCCCCCTCGGGGTGGACCAGCTGGGGCGGAGGGCGGAGGAGGCCGTGGGGCCGCGTGGCCACGCAGGCCGTGGTCCTCAGGTGGTCCAGGACGCTGGGGTCTCTTCCTTTCAGGGCGTAGAGGAGAATTCGTCCTCGACTCTCGTCCGTCCACCACGGACTGCTGATGTTGGGGAGGACGACCTCCTCGAACAGCTGCCCGTGTCCCACCAACCGCGCCTTGAACGCACTTGACAAGGAGGAAGACAGCAGGTTCTTGATCACGTGGTCAGGCAGATCGACGATGACGTCAGACCCGGGCCAGAACTTCTGCAGCGCCTCCAGGGCGATCTCGCCCACGGTGCCCCCTCGGATCTCGGGGTCCAGGAACCGAGCGCCGTCCATGGCCGCCCAGGAGTCGTCCTGACGGAAGACTCTCGCGTCGCCACCACGACTCACGGTCATGTAGAAGCTGTGCACGAGGATGCGTTCGGTGGGCGAGGTTGCCTCCCTTGGCCACAGGGCGTAGTAGTCCTCGGTGTCCAGGGACCGGCTACGCTCCAGACCGATCAGCAGCCGTAGGTAGGCGTCCGTGACTGAGGTCTCCAGCAGGTGCTTGTTCCACATGCCCTCGGCGTTGGACGTGTTCTCCCCGCTCAGGCTAACCAGGTGCTCCCGACTGCTGTCTACGGCGAAGGCTCCATTGACGTGGACGGGCAGGCTGGTGGTTTCCGGCAGCGGCAGGAAGCAGAAGACGTGACCCTCGCGGTAGAAGCCGAAGAGACTCCGGTCAAGCGGGACCACGCCGGCAGTCGTCTCGTCACTCGAGCTCAGTGGCACCGCCACGGCGGCGAGGGAAACGGCGCCCTTCACCCTCGTCCCGGACGGCAGCCTGTGTGACGACCACGAGATCCTCCAGGCGCTCTCGCTGTCCTCTCCTCGGACGCCCAGGAAGCTGTTACCCTCTGGAGTGGCGGTGACCTTGACGGTGGCAAGGTCCTGCTCTTTGACCTCCGTCTGGACGTTTCTGGACACAGCCCTCAGCAGGTGCCGAACGGAGTTCTATTCTCTGCTCTGTAAAGCAGTCGGGCGTCCTGGGCCCCCCTCGCACTGCGTGGCAGGTGGTGGACCTCCACGGTTGTCACGCTCTGAGTGAAAAGCAGGAGGTTTCCCAGTCCCTCCACCAGCCTCCTGAGGAACTCCTTCATTTCGCTCTCGGAGTAATGCAGGTCCTTGATCTCGTTGTTGGCGGCCTGCTGAGGCTGCCTCAGGGGGAAGCGGAACAGCGTCCCGTCGTAGCCGCTCCCCCTGGTCAGGCCGGTCACGCTGCAGCCGAAGACGCCGTCAAACGGCTTGAGCTGGTTCCTGAACTTCCTCAGCATGGCCTGGTTCTTCTGGGCGCCGATGTCCACCCTCAGCCCTTTCTTGCCCTTGAGGTACCTCTGCCTGGGGTCGAAGAAGACGATGGCCTTACCGCTGACGAACTGCGGCACGTCCGTGAGGTTGTAGACGGAGCAGAAGCCCAGGCCGAACTTGCCGATGGTGGCGGCGTCGCTCTCCTTGGTGGCACCGTTGTACTTTTGGATGTTGTCCAGGTCGACCTCGGAGAAGAGCGCGTCGTTGAAGACCCACAGCGCCTCGCCCTGTGTGTCCGCCATGGCGGGGTCGATCAGGCAGGTGCGGGCGTCCCGGTTTTCCCGCTGGTCGTACAGGAACCGGACGCAGGAGGCCCCGGCGTCGTCCGCGTTCTGCACGAGCTCCTTGGGCACGGAGAAGCCGTCCTTGTACTCCCTGAGCAGGTTGTGGAGCAGCGTGGTCAGCTCCTCCTTCAGCCCGAAGTCCGTGTCCAGGTCCCGGGTGTCCGTCAGCACGCGGTCCGTCAGCAGAGGCACGCCAAGCTCCTCGGCCGTCTGCCTCCTCACCCGCTCGTGCACGTAGTACATCTCCTCGACCTCGTCGTCGTCGTCGTTCTCGTTGCCCTCCTCCGCGTCTGTCAAGTCCTTGAGCCACTCCTCGTCGCACACCGTGCACATGCTGACCGGTTTCAGCACCAGCCTGTCGCTCAAGGCCGAGTGCACTGGCACGAGCAGCTCGTGTCTCACGTCGTCCAGGTCGTGACGTCCACGCAGGGTCTCCAGGACGTCCAGGCAGAGCCGGAGGTCGCGGTCGACCTCGGTCCGAGGCACGTGGCCGGATTCGTGTTTGTCTTGGATATCCTTCAAGACCGCGGTCAGCATGTGGGTGTTCTGTCTGTCTGCGGCGCCCAGCTTCTGGAAAAGCGGCCTCCATTTCTTCATGGGCTCCGACAGCGCGAATCTGTAGGGCTCCAGTTTGACGTCAGAGCCATCTCGCGTCACCCACACGCTGCCGGGTGCTTGGAAACCGCAGTTGTCGTCGGTCCAGACCGACTGGAATCCCATCAGTTCCGCCACCACGTGGCTTCCCAGTGAGTAAAGGTTCCTGGAGAGGAGGTCGTACACGCTGGACCTCAGGACGGCGAAGTCTGCCGCCTCATTGGGTTGGTACGACTCCACGAGGTTCCTCAGGTGGCGCACCACCACAGCAGGGTCGGGCTCCTTGGACCAACCCAGGCCCTGCGCCACTCCGTCCGAGATGTCTGCCTTGGTGACCAGGGCGCTGGACCCCGCCACTGACCAGTGGCGCGTGTGGACGGCCTCACTCAGTCTGGCTAGTCGCTGACCAGATGTCTCCCCTAGGAAGACCAGCGAGCGCGGGTAGCCCCGAGGCCGCGAGTCCTGCACTGGCCAGCAGACGACGTCCCGGATGGCTGGGAACCGGCTCGACTGGAACAGCGACGCGTGGCCCTGGACAAAGTCCACGAGTGCCTCTGCTTTCCTGACGGCTTTCTCTCTGTCCAAGGAGTGGTACATCTCCTGGACTTTGTGGGCCGTTGTCTCGATGTCGCTCCGCGTCACCTGGCTCGGACCCTTCAGTCCCAGCGTCAGCAGTTGACTGTGAAGGGAAGAGTCCATCGCCAGGTTGTTGGCGGGAAATTTGTCCTCGTTTTCGAACAGCCTTCTGAGAGAGTTGTCCTGTGGGTCGAAGACGTCTTTCGCCCTCAGTCTTCGATGATCTCCTGCAATCAGGAACAGCCTTGCCTCGCCCGCTTTCTCCATGATGCCTCGATCGTTCCCATGACGTGTGAGGACGAAGACAAGGATCTTCTCCGACTCATCCTCAGAGTACCTTGTTTGGTTCGGATCCTGCAGCACCCCCAGAAGTTCCTCGATGACGGCGCGCGAAGACTTGTGGGACGCCCCGAGTTTCTTGGCGAGGTCGACCGTGTCCGGATGGAGCTGGATGAGGCGGCTGGGCAGCCTCACCTGGGGAAGACCCTCCTCTGGGGACAGGTGTGTGACTTCATCCAGGCTGGCATCGTCTCCGCAGGTGTCCTTGAAGATCTGCAGCTTCCTCAGCAGGGTGCAGGCGCCGGGCCAGGACTTCAGTAACGTGACAGCCTTCATGAAGGCCGTGAGTTCTGCCTTCTCCTCTGCCGTTGCCCGCTCGTTGAAGGCCAATGCTGCCCTCTGGTGGAGGGCCGCGGGAAGGCGACCCAGAGCCTCCGCCGCTCCATTAGGAGTGGGCAGTCGGAGGAACTCGGAAAAGGTCCGCTGAGGGAGGGACTCCGGCACTGACGACAGGATCTTCAGTCCCAGAATTCTTAGCGCGGAGGCGACGCATTTGGGCAGTCGTTCTCCTTGACCTTGCTCGCACATCACGGGGTCACCAAGGTCATGCAGACGACAAGTGTCCTTAGAGGTCATTTCCGGTAGGATCCTCATGCCCCGGAAGGCGTTCATGTCTTGTGGAAACCACTTGTGTATCCAGCTCCACAGCAGGTTGACCCATTCCAGGCTGACCCTCTCCGTATTCATGTTTTCCACGCACCTCTGCAGGACGCTGGGAAAGTTGCTTTTGCTGAGCAACTTCAGCTGGAAATGTTCTGAAAATTGCAAGACCGACTTGGAATCACCAAATTGACGATGCAGAAATGTACTTTTGAAGTTCGTGATATTTTGAAATGATTTGCTTGCTGCCAACTAGAGTACATAATAACTGAACCAATAACCTGGGAAATACCAGTTAAGGTAACGTGCAAGGAATTACAGTGAACGATGATATTTTCAGTACATTCCTATGCGGATAAATGAACAACAAAAGTATGTGACAAGAGCAAATGCACTGAAGACTGCACAGATTAGGTATTAAGGGGGGAAATCGGATGCTAAATGGAGTTTGCGCTCGTCCCTTCACAATGTCCTGTTACTATGGGGGTTCTCCTAGCTTTGACCAGGAAGTCGAAGTTCACAAACTCTGGTGATCGTTTTCGATAAAAACTTTTTTCACGCGCTGGTTGATACACAGCGTTGACAATCAGTAAACAGTATCGTCGTAACAACTTCACTCTAAGCACAATGCTGCAGAGGACTCAATCACACTCGCTTATCTCCTTGTTAAGCTCTCTCGTCTGTCGCTTCACCGCATTTATATTACCTTTACACAGATTCCAGAAACTTCGAGAATCGCGTACGCTCTACTTGCCTGCCACGAAGCTTTATGAATGACGTCACGTGACACAACTAAGACAAATTTAGCCTGACTCCGTCACGTAACCAAGCAACCGCAGGAGCGGAGAGGCTGATGTGAACAGCCGAATTGCGCTGCGATATTCTCGTGTGTTCTAGAACCTTTCCAACAGGAGAATAGGACTGAAGAACTAGGAATATTGTTTTGCTGGTTATAGTGGAAGTCTAGTTCTGTGGTTAAAATGCTCGGGTGTGTTCAGGTGGAACAAGCAAGCAGAACGTTTAAGTAACAGAACACACATACCACCAGGACATCCGTGAATGAGAAGGTGAGATGTTTCTTCTGATCCAGCAAAATGTACAGTCAGATTTGACGATTTTGAGTTAGCAGCGCCATGAAAAACTACAAAAGTAGAGCTCTAAATGTGTGCATGTCTGAAAGAAATCGGATTATAGATTGAAGTAGACTACTTGCATATTAGTCCTTTTGAGAAAATTGGTTGTTGAAGTTGTTGAAATATCTCAAACTCTTTTTTTTAATCACGTCCTTACTCATGTTTTCTGGCGTTTTACTCAAGGGACTAAATGTACCTTTTGCTGGATCAGAAAATATTGTTTTACATGTATGGTACCTCATATTTCTGTTTAGTAGTTAACGGGAAGGACAAGTGATATAGTCTCAGTTTGCATGAATCGGCATCTGGTTTGGAAGGATCATTTAACGCACATCGTTTTCCTAAAAAGGATGTTAATTGAAAATACATGTGGACTACACAGCAAATTCGCGATAAATGCGTCCAAAGAATCGCATTCGTTGTTCAGTCTGCACTGATACGGATATACAACGCTGCCCTGACACGTACTGCCCACTGCAGAGCAAACCATCCTACCGCGATGGCGAACAGGGACACGAAATCTCTCATCCCCAGTGCAGTCACTCCGGAGAGCCCCCTTCTCTCACCTGAGAGCGCCAGGTCGTGCAGGCTGCGGAGGAGGTCAGGCGGGAGGCTGCAGCTGACAACGCCTCGCTCCAGTCCCGGCAGCAACTTTCCCAGGTCCGTCTCCACACTCAGCAGCACCGAGGCTCCAGTGACGTCTCCGCTCGGACCAAGGGTGACGTCAGAGAACGATGATGACGTCACGCCACTCGTGGAAGGAAGGACGTCATCACCGCTGCGGACGTCTCTGAGGACGAAGGCCTGAAAGCCGCCATCTTGCGTGGGCAGCAAGCTCAGCTGGTGCAGGATGCCCGGATCTTGTGACGTCAGCAGGAAGGCGAGGATTAGAATTTTGTGTCTCGGTGGAAAATCTTCTGGGAGCGCGCGCTTTCGGATCTCGTCCGCAAGGTGACGCGGGGTGGCCTCCTCCTGGCATCCCGACATCCTCAGCGCCTGTGCCACGTGACCTGAGACCTGGACCACGTGCCTGCCCATTTGCGTATAGGCATTCAAGATGGCCATTTCCGTCTCGGAATCGAGGCTGTCAGACGAGACCAAGACGGCTTCGCTCGGTTTCACCCAGTTCCCGGAGCTCTGTCAACAACAAGGATGCACATGGCTATGTCAACAACAAGGATGCGCATGGCTCTGTCAACAACGAATTTTATATTTACTATGATCAGAAGTGGCATCTTATTCTGGGTGGCTGAGGTAAAAAGTTTGAAAGTGAGTTTGTTAAAATTCTGGAATCCCTGAAATGTCTGTTTATCCCTGTATTTTTTATTTGTTTATTCCCCCCCCCCCCCCCCCCGAAATACTTCAAACACTTCTCCTCTCCTGCGTTCACACTTACTGTGCAGGCCCACTTCACGTCGCGGAGGAGTCTGAAGAGTTCTGGCAGTAGGGGACGCCACTGTGCCCGCACTCTGCTGGGGTCAGGGACGCCGGTGTAGACAAGATCAGGGTCACTGCACTGCGAGGCCAGCTCTGCCATCAGTGTTGCGTACAGCGGCGGCAGCACCTGTCCCAGACAAGGACGACATCATCAGGTTGTCTTTGGACGTGGTGAGGTGCAGGCTGACATGTAACATGGTCGCCAGAAACACACAACTCGCACTCGTTCTAAGCTATGGCTTGTATTAAGCTAAGGCTTTTAAAGCTAAGATCTTTTAAGCTAAGGCTTGTCTTAAGCTAATGCTTTTTAAAGCTAAGACCTTTTAAGCTAAGGCTTGTCTTAAGCCAAGGCTTGTTTTAAGCTAAGGCTTGTTTTAAGCTAAGGCTTGTCTTAAGCCAAGGCTTGTTTTAAGCTAAGGCTTGTTTTAAGCTAAGGCTTGTCTTAAGCTAAGGCTTGTCTTAAGTTAAGGCTTGTCTTAAGCTTGGGCGTTAGTGATCTGGATGAGTCTGTGTCAGATTACGCAAGGCAATATCAAGTACTGATCTGTAGTGGCGTAACATTTCTAGAAGTTGCTGAGATCTTTTCTCGTGAGAACCCCTATCGCTATTGCTTGCCAGTAGATGGAGAGCTGGCCGAATGACACTCGAGACTCTAGTATGCTAATCTCATGTACGGTTACTCACAGTTCTTGATGAGCCCATTGAATAAGGTTTTTCAATGAAAAATTCACCTAGCATTCACAGGTTCACCTACTTATGACTCACTACGGATTTAATACGCACATTTGTGAAAACTGTTCGCATTTATCAGCACGGTAATCTCTTTTTTCTTCTTCTCAGAGTGAATAATTCCTATTGCTGGATCTCAACCATGTTTGGAGGGTCAATTTTACCTTCCTTCAAGATAACTGATCCCTCTTATGGGACCTCTTCCGTATTCAGTAGGACTAGTTCATCATTCTTCACGAGAAATAAGCTTTTCATTGGCAACTACACTTTTCTAGTAACGCGTACGCTGACGTGCCTCCAGAATGCGTGAGCACCTTTGGGGAGGCACACCCAGCATGTGGGAGACAGACCACAGTGACACACGCCTCACCTCTGTGACCAGCCCGCAGTTCCATCTCAGCGCCCGGTCCATGGCCGCCTTCTCTCGCTGGTCGGCGTTGGGCCACTTGACGTGCGCTCTGTTCTGGCTGAGGGCGAAGGAACCGTTCACGTGGACCGGCAGACCTGTGGGGCTCTCGCTCTGGGGGGGCAGCGGCAGGAAGCAAAAGATCTGGCCCGAGAACTGCCCGGATGTATCCAGGGGAAAGGCTGCACCCATGATGGGTCTGTAGCCCAGATCTCTGTCTCGGCACAGAGAGGAGAGGTCCGTGGACATTCCTCGAGTCCCGCCGTGCCAGTCCACCACCAGCCAGGAGTGCGTCCTCTGGGGTGGACGCGGTCCGCCTCCGTCCAGCATGGTCACCTGGACTTTGGGTCTGGTGACGCTGACCAGGGGATTAGGGGGAAGGCTGCCCCTCAAGCTCCTCGTCTCCCTCGAGAAGCGCGCTCTCTCCCCGAGCACGGCCTGGCGGCCGTCTTCCGACAGCGAGACGGTGAAGGTCAGTCTCAGTTGGTCTGGTGTGTCTCCTTCGGCCTTGGCAACAGATGCAATGGCTGGCTCACCCACAGTGGGAGAGTTAGGGGCAACGAAGGTGGAGGAACCTTAGAGAGCGACCTCAATGCAACCCATTACTTTGTAGAAGAGTAATGGACTTTTATTACGATATCAAAGCGTCCCCATTACTTTGTAGAAGAGTAATGGACTTTTATTACGATATCAAAGCGTCCCCATTACTTTGTAGAAGAGTAATGGACTTTTATTACGATATCAAAGCGTCCCCATTACTTTGTAGAAGAGTAATGGACTTTTATTACGATATCAAAGCGTCCCCATTACTTTGTAGGAGAGTATTGGACTTTTTAAAAACAATGACCGAGAAAGAAAGATACTGTTTTCAAGTTTACTAAATGCTCCATCTAAATTTTAAAATCAGATCCTTGTCCTAAACCCGAGAGGACTTTTGGCAAAATTAGATAATGGACGATTGAAATTCTTCTTAACTGCAAAGAAATGGACACCTTCATCAATATACAGCCAGGCACAATTGCATTTTCTGTAGTTTTCTCTGAGAAGTTAACAACAAATCAAATCAAATCAATTCAGTTTAATTCATTTCAACTTGGCTCTATTCAATTTAAGTAATTCAAGCTCAATTAATTTCGAATCAATTTCAAATCTAATCCTATCAAGCGGGTAGGGGTAGTGTCGCTAATTCCCTATACACCAGTTTCCACTTCTGTGCCATGTTTGTGACTCCTGTGTCATTCAACAAAAAGAAGAAACATTCAAGACAGCTTGATTTTGAGACTGTGTGATGTGAGTTGTTTGCTGGGCTATTTCCCGTTCGTAGTGTCGCCATTCCCTCTAGTCACATTAATGTAGAACGGGAGTTTCAAATGAGAAACGTTTCTCTGCTTCTGCCTGCAGTAAATTCCATGCACATATAGCCCCATCCACACACAACTCGTAAGACGTGCTTGGGAGTGACCATCGAGTCACGCCAGTCGCGCCAGTCACGCCAGCCACGCCAGTCGCGCTAGTCACGCCAGTCACGCCAGTCACGCTAGTCACGTCAAAGCAGTGAGGAAGGAATCATCTGATTGGCTGACTGGCCGTCACAGCGCCGGAAAGATCAAGGGATTATGGAAATGAGAACTGGCGATTTGAGAATCTCATCATACACACTCATCCCCCTACATCTTCCCCCCTCAAAAAATAACCCTCAACAAAACCCGAATTAAACCAAATTGAAAGCTTCTCAAAATAATTTGAACAAGTAAAATTAAATCAAGTACAGACAAGTGACTATACTGAAGATAAGTGGAACTAATTTATCGTTACCAAACAGAACGCAACCGACTCAACTGAACTACCTTCACCTGAATTGATTTTACGAAAATGAATGAACAGAACTCAATGAACTGAACTGATGTGACTGAACTGAAATTAGCTAGACCGAACGGAACTGAACGGAACTGATATGAGCTCAACTTATTAAGCTGAAGTAAACTGAAAGCGATGAACATCAAGTGAGCTGAGGAGAAGTGAAGGAGAGGATGGACTGTGGTCACTGCAAGATGTCCGTCACACAGTACCTGGCCTCCCCTGACGTAGAGCTCCACGGTGGACAGCTGGCGCAGGAACAGGAGCAGGCCTGGAGCTTCCACCCGGAAGTTCTCCATGAGGTTCTCCACCTGGCTGTGGCTGTAGACCTTGCTGGAGAGAGGGGACGCCGTCTGGCGGAGCGGAAACCACAAGAACGTTCCTTGGAAGTGTCCCGCGCTCAGGCAGTCCTCCCCAAAGCCGAACAGGCCTCCCATGGTCCTCAGACACGCAACCTGTGTAGCAAAAGGTCAAGCTGTGTAGCAAAAGGTCAAGCTGTGTAGCAAAAGGTCAAGCTGTGTNNNAAATTGATTCAGTGTGTGACCTGACCATTATTGACTTGTTTTCCATTTCTCTAATTTTTGGGGGATTGTTGTTGTTGTTTATTTTTTATCCCAACTTTGTGCAGGAAGCGGAGGTACTCCATCTCTACCGCTACCCTGACTTGTTCTGGGATCTTTTGTTTTATTTTTCTATTATCACCTACCTACCCTGTCCCTTGCGGTACCTGTGCTGCAGGGAAGGGCTTGTGTTGAATAAAGTCATTGTTATTTTTAAATCCGATTCAGTGGTCTGTATTCAATTGCGTTTGGCATTGCTTGGTGTTTTTTTTGTCTGTGTCCCCCCAAGGAGTGGTGGTTTAGTTTAGTTTGTAAACTATTTGTTTATCATAGTTACCTTTCCCTCAGACGGCTACGTCGTTCTTTGGGGAGGAACTGTCAACTCAACAAGCCTAGATAAGCAAAAACGCGACAGTCATGCTTTACAGAAACAGTTTGGACTCTACTGAACAACAGATTAAATATCAGCAGCTTTTTCTTCGCACAGTAGTGATTATATCAGGATCCTCAGGAAAGAGGCAGACAGGCTATCATCCAAAACGACCAATTACAGTCCAGGAAAAAAAAGAGAAGAAAAATAAGGTATGTATTCATCTTAAAATACAAACAAACACGCAAGCAAACAAGCAAACTGTGGACATAGATGTATTGCACTTACATCCAAATCGAACATATTGTGTCACAATGTCACAGCTTGAAATGTCACAGTTGAAATATCACAGTTTGAAAATATCCTGGTTCAAGATCTTAACTTCTAGGAAAGATACTTTCCTTTCTAAACCACGTATTCTGCAGACAAAAATCTCATGATTTTCATCAAATGCTCAAACTTGAAGATACGTCTAAAAACTGTCTACCCTTCAAAGTGCATGCAGGCACTTGAAATTTCTGGAACTGATACTCCACCGCAATGTGCCCGACGTGTCAAATTATTTCAAAGGCCGCTGGCTTAAACGAATAAACACTTGCGGATAGTCAATTGCTGTGCAGAATTATGTATGCTAATGATAACATGAAACCGGGTTGGCAGTACGAGACATTTACAGATGCAGAGATCAGGCAGGCTAGCAAATCTCTGCAGCGAAGAAATGGCATGAATACAACCAAACGATTTTCCCTCACCCTTTCCTTCCAGTTCTCATCTCCCACCCCCCACCCACCCCACCCCATCATTCTCTACCCCTAAACCATTCCTGAACCCCCTAGCGTTGTGTGCAGTGAAGCTATGTAGCCTATATATCCAGTCAGTGCAATACAGCGTGAATCTAAGCAACGCCACAACAAATCAACACGCAAAGCGGAAACACGGGACAAAGAGTAGGGCCAAAGCTGGAGGAAAATTTACGCCACACACTCAAATATGTGAAAACAAAAGTCACGCAACATGCAATGCCGACAAGATCAAGCCTCATGAAATCAACTCAACCTTGGGTTGAGAACGTACCGCGTCAGCCACTAAGTCAGGCTAGCTGTCAGTTCCTCCGTTGCTTGTCCGGATGTATGGATTACAGTAACGATCTGAGCAACGCAGTCTTACTGGCGACGCGATCACGCGAATGGTAGCTATAAGTATACTACAAGCTAACGCAACACACCTCACCCCACCTCGTGTCTACACCCTTTATCGATTTACAGCGCGTCTTCCTGGAAAGACATTCTGCTCCGAACATTAACTCCCGAGTTCGTGGAAAGCGAAAGAAAGTCGTTGACCCAGCACTTTCCACGTACACTCGCTGTCTGACTGGCTTTCCTTCCAGGTAACCATCTGACTTTCATTATTGGTTGAGGTATTCCAAAGCCTCATTAAATCTCTCTACTAGCTCTACTATCTCTACTATATCTACTGTCTACTATATCTACTGAAAATGAGGAAGCGATCCACGACGAAGGCAAGAAGTGAAACAGAAACAAACAGGGAGGCAGAGGGAGGCACAAATAGGGAGAGCACACTTGCAGTAGAGGGGGAGAGAGAGAGAGAGAGAGAGAGAGAGAGAGAGAGAGAGAGAGAGAGAGAGAGAGAGAGAGAGGAGGGAGGGAGGGAGGGAGAGAGAGAGAGGGGAGGGAGGGAGACAGACAGACAGACAGACAGACAGACAGACAGACAGACAGAAAGACAGAAAGACAGACAGACAGACAGACAGACAGACAGACAGACAGACAGACAGACAGACAGACACACAGACAGGCAGGCAGGCAGTCAGGCAGACAGACAGACAGACACACAGACAGACAGACAGACAGACACACAGACAGACAGACACACAGACAGACACACACAGGGGTGGGCGTGTGGGGGCGAGAGAGAGATTTTCATTAATCTAAATGACAAACTGAATGATAAATTGGTTGATTGATTGGTTGATTGCTTGCTTGACCAATTGACTAACTAATTGGTTGATCGATTCATTGATTATAGTTTAATGCCTATCAGCCTATACGCTATGCAAGGCCTTGACTTCAAAACCAGCAGAGCTAGTAAGATTAAATGCGAGTCAAGTCTGGATTTCGCTAGACTTTCGCCTTTTACGAATTGTGTAGCAAGATACTATGGGTCTATTCTTATCCCCAAAATCAGTGGGGAAGAAAAGAGAGAGAACCGAACTGAACTGAACCGAACCGAACCGAACCGAACCAAACCGAGCCGAGCCGAGCCGAGCTGTCCCAGGGCTGCCTACCCTCCTTTTTCGATTTCAGTATTACCGAGTTCCAATTTCCGTATTTCAGTTCCGATTTCAGTATTAAACCGAGCGACAGTGCAAGAAAACAAAGCAACTTTAATCATTAACCAGGGACCAAAAGATAAAACAAAACATACCTGTTTTTATGTACACTATATACAATAGTTCTGCAGCTTGTTTACTGTGACAAAGACTGGTAGTAGGCACTTTTCAGGCTTTTCAGGTCTTTGACACTGTAGTTTCTGTCAAGGGCTTGTCCAGGCCTGGACTTGGCTACCACCAAGGCCTCCAAGGCGTCGGATCCCATGCTGCCTCTGAAGTGTGTTTTGTTCTTTCTCACGACTGGGAAAATGCGCTCACAGTGAGCTGATGAGTGAGGGATTGTCATTATGGCAAGCATAACCATGGGGAGGTGTGGGAAGAGGAGGTCTTCCCCTACACCTACACTCAGTTTGTCCAATGCCGCCATTGGGAGGTTCAGTTCTACTGTCAAGTCTACCATCATCGCCTCAGCTCGAATTACGTCGATGTCGATTTGGGACACTTTCGAAGGAGGCGGTGTAAAATATTCACTGATAGGTTTTTGCGCTGCTGCGACCTTCTTCTCCTCATTTTTCTTCACATGCTTTGGGCCTTCAACATGCCTTTCGATATCGTTGGCGCCACCACTGGAGATGCTGAACTGGTTATCACAAGTCGTACATTTGACAGTGGAGTCAGTGGTGCCGCGGACTATACATGGATACTTCTCCGTGTACGCTGGAATGTAGACCTGCGACCTCCGCTGTTTCTTCGATAATTCAGAAACACAATCGCTTGGCTTTCGTTTTGACGCCATTGTTGCACATGAACACTGCACATACCGGCACTCTCCGGAAAAACACTTCGTGCGTTGCGCTTGCGCACTGTACGAAAATGACGTCACTCGGCAATTTTCGGAAATATTTTCGCGCGCTGCGCCTGCGCATTACAGAACAAACCCATTCAGCAATCATCGGTAGACTGCTTCGGAAAACGATTCGCGCACAGCCACAGGCCAACGATTTTGGAAATTATTTTATTATAGTTTTTATTTTGATATTTCCGGAACGCAAAATAAACTCCCGTATTTTCCGGAACGCTCGCCGATTTTTTTAAATTTCCGGACAAAATACGGAATTTCCGTACGGGTAGGCAGGCCTGCTGTCCCGAACCGAACCGAACCGAACCGAACCGAAACCGAACCGAACCGAACTTTTAAGTGACGGCAACCAGCCCACTGCAAGTCTAATAAATTTCAAGTAAACAGGAAAAGCTACAATTTGAAATGGTAAGTATGTGAACGAGAGTGGGTGGACGGAAGCCGACTCTGCGAGTGTTTTCAAACTTGTGCTTTCCTCCCTCAGCTCGACACCGACTGGCTGAACTGGCGAGTAGTCATTCGTACACGTAGCATG
>JAWQFJ010000245.1:10000-27500 GCA_034096865.1 Theodoxus fluviatilis | reverse complement strand
ATTTATTTATTCATCGCACACTTTAAAAAAATGAATTGCTAAGAAATGCAGGTCGACGCATCCACACAGTCGGCACGGCTCGACTGTGTATCGTTGCGTGTGGCTATCAACCCGATTTTTACACGCCGTGGAGCCGTGCCACAGATGCTTCGGCGTGAAGGTGCATTGACCCGCATTTCCAATTTTAAAATGTAGGAGCTTTCACGACCTATTGATGCATTCAACATACAGCTTTGATAAAGTAATGCTGTTCAAGGCTTACATTTTCTTTGGATGGGTTTCTAGTATCCCTAAATACAGCGTTTTCTGTGCAAAGCGTAGACAGGTCCGCCATTTAATTTTGCAACTAGTTGCCAGAACGCGACAACGAGGCTCCGCGCCTCGTTCTCGCGTCGCCCGGCATAGGAATCGGTTCGGACCGGGTCGGGGAATAGAGCCTGCCCTACTGACAAGAATCGGGCCGGATTGTATGCAAATGAGTCAACCGTTTCGATTCTTGACCGGATCGGCAGCAAAATCGGGGGACAAACGGTACGTGTGTAGGCGCCTTTAGTGTCAGTCCGACTCTGGCTAACACCCCCTTTTATTAACCTTACTACGTACACACTGTCTACTGTCATGTGCACACATCCGCAAAACCGCTTAGTCTTACGATTCTCTAAATTTCCCATTGTATAAGTGTTAACGTATCAGTTCGCGATGTTAAAAAGGGTCTTCTAACGCCTCTTCAAGTTACAGGTAAATCACGGCAATCCTAAGAAATAATATCGTGATGTGTGTGTGTGTGTGTGTGTGTGCGTGTGTGTGTGTGTGTGTGTGTGTGTGTGTGCGTGCGTGTGTGTGTGTGCGTGTGTATGTGCGTGTGTGTACGTGGGTGCGTTTCTATGAGCATGTGTGTGTGTGTGTGTGTGAGCGTGTGTGCATGTGCGCGCGCGCGCGCGCGTGTGTGTGTTTGTGTATGTGTGCGCATTTCTATGAGAATATGTGTGTGTGTGTGTGTGCGTGTGTGCGCGCGTGCGTGTGTCCGTGTGTGTGTGGTATGTGTGTGGCGTGGCGCGTGTGTGTGTATGTGTATATATTTGTGGTGGTGGTGGTGGTGGTGGTGGTGTGTGTGTGTGTACATGCACGTGTGTGTGTCTTGTATGTGCGTGTTTGCCTCTTGTGTATGCGTGTTTGTGTCTTGTACCTGTGTATGTGTGTGGATGTGTGTGTGTTTGCGTTTGTGTGTGTGTGTGTGTGTGTGTTTGTGTGCGTGCGCGTGTGTTTGTGTGCGTGCGCGTATATGTATGCATGTGTTTGTATGTATGTGTGTGTTGTGTGTATGTGTCGTTGTGTGTATTCATGTATGTGTGTGCTTTTATGTATGTGTAGTGTGTAGATTTGCGCGTGTATGTGTATGTATGTACATGCATTTATTGTGATGTGCATGTATGTCGTGTATGTGCGCGCGCGCGTGTGCATGCATGTGCGTGTTTGTGTCTTGTATGTGCGTATTTGCGTCTTGTACGTGTGTGTGTATGTGTGCGTGCGCGCGTGCGTATGTGTGTATATTTCCTTCTCTCTGTGTGTGTGTCTATGTGTGTGTGCGTGTGGTTGTGTGTATAATTGTTTGTGCGTGTGCCTGCATGAACCCGAGTTTCATCTTGTGAGTACATGTGTGACGTACATATTTGCTTGTACGTGTGTGTACACATGTAAATGCGCTACATTCTTCATATACGTAACCTGGTTGTTGTCTTCACAAGAAGTGTTTATTTGACGGTGACCACCAGGCCAGTTCTTGTAGAGTCAGACAGCATCATGCTGTATTCAGTGGGGATGCCTTGCGACAAAAACCCTGAGGGATTAAGCTGATGAGTTTATTGTCCATATTTTTGTATGACTGCACGGCAAAATCGGCACCAGCTGAAGATTGTAGAAACCTTCATCACAGTTTTGATTGCTTCATCCAGTCATAAGGATGGATGGATGGTAAATCAGTGTAGGACAGCATACATTCTCTCGCTGTGATAGGCACACGTCAAAGAACAATAATAACACAAATATATGTAATTTTTCATATTTTATTCTTAGGCACTTAGGCATCCGTAAAAAGAACAGTACATGATAAAAGTATCAAACACATTTTGGGGAAAAGTATGCAATTAAACATGTTTTTGTAAAATGTTTACATCACTTTTGCTCCAAAGTTTGCTTCTTTCCAGTTTGATTACATTGCATCACAAATGGTTGGTGGTTAAAATGTTTGAGAGGCACAGGCTTTCAGCCTATGACGTAATACAGGCTTTCAGCCTATGACGTAACAGAGGCTTTCTGCCTATGACGTAACACAGGCTTTCTGCCTATGACGTAACACAGGCTTTCTGCCTATGACGTAACACAGGCTTTCTGACTATGACGTAACACAGGCTTTCTGCCTATGACGTAACACAGGCTTTCTGCCTATGACGTAACACAGGCTTTCTGACTATGACGTAACACAGGCTTTCTGACTATGACGTAATACAGGCTTTATGACTATGACGTAATACAGGCTTTCTGACTATGACGTAACACAGGCTTTATGACTATGTCGTAACACAGGCTTCTGACTATGACGCAACACAGGCTTTCTGACTATGACGTAATACAGGCTTTCTGACTATGACGTAACACAGGCTTATGACTATGACATAACACAGGCTTTCTTCCTATGACGTAACACAGGGTTTCTCTGACTTAAGACAGGCTTCTGACTATGACGTAATACAGGCTTTCTGACTATAACTCAGCAAAGGCTCTCTGCTTATTTCTGACTGTGACTTGACTCGGGCTTTCTGACTTAGCCCGCCCATTCTCAAGCCTGCTTCACTGCCTTGTGGTTGAGCCAACTGATCTTCCTCGATCGCTACCAGAGGGCATGCATGTGGACATCAAAAGGACAAAACGAAAAAGAACTGGCTGTCAGGTATCGCTACTCTCATGGCTCTCACTGAAACATTTAACCCCTGTCGGATCACTGACTCGACATATTTATCTTCCACAGTCGATCTACAAGATGTTCCCCATTCCTTCAAAGATGCCCGTGATCTGATGCAACACAAATTCGAGGATTTTTCTACAGACACGTGAGTGGACAAAAAGTATTGTCTGTAGGAGGAAATTCTGTGTAAATTCATAATCATATTTCTTTCGTTTACGAAATTACGAAAAACACAAGTGCACAAAATCAGGCGTGGTGTGCCTAGCAAGTCAAAATAAGTAATAAAAAGTAAATAAAAGAAATGTGACGGTGCATGAGAAAATCACAATGAAGTTAAAAAAATGACAATATCAAACTCAATCACAAAATCATTCCTTGTTTGATTCAAATCCCAGAGAAAGCAACAAGTTTACAGAGCGCACAATTACAAATATCAACGTGTGTAATGCTAAGACATACAAAACTTTGCATTGCTCCCTGACAACTTTGCATTGCTCCCTGACAACTTTGCATTGCTCCCTGACAACTTTGCATTGCTCCCTCACAACTTTACATTGCTCCCTGACAACTTTGCGGAGCGCTGGCGGGAAAACTGCTCCCGCGATTTTAATCTGGATCGTCTTGCACGGCCAGGGGTCTCTAGACCTGTGGTCAAGGCACTCGCCTTTATTGGCTTCACGGCCGGAAGGTTCGGTGTTCAATTCTGCACTGATCCCAGAGTTGCTTGCTTGGACAAGGTGCCTCATCCACACTGCCTCCCTTGCCGAGGAGTTAAGTGGGTCAATGGACGCCCGCAGGGCGGTGACCAGAGATGCAAGCCCAAAATAAAAATTTCCGTTTTAAAAAGAACGATTAAGAAAAATCAGGAGAGCAGGACCATTATTTTCATCGTCATCATAATCATCATCATAAAAAATTATGCCTCTTCACCTTCCTCTGCAAGACAAGGTGGTCCTCGCTTCATTTCACACGGCAAAATATGCGTCCCTCCATCCCTGTACTCCGCTCGAGTCGCTTCCTCTCACTACCGCCACCCTCACTGTTTTCTCTCACTGTTTCCTCTCACTACTACCACCCTCACTGTTTCCTCTCACTACTGCCACCCTCACTGTTTCCTCTCACTACCGCCACTCTCACTGTTTCCTCTCACTACTGCCACCCTCACTGTTTCCTCTCACTACTGCCACCCTCACTGTTTCCTCTCACTACCGCCACCCTCACTGTTTCCTCTCACTACTGCCACCCTCGCTGTTTCCTCTCACTACCGCCACCCTCACTGTTTCCTCTCACTACTGCCACCCTGACTGTCTCCTCTCACTACTGCCACCCTCACTGTTTCCTCTCACTGTTTCCTCTCACTACCGCCACCCTCACTGTTTCCTCTCACTACTGCCACCCTCACTGTTTCCTCTCACTACCCCCACCCTCACCGTTTTCTCTCACTGTTTCCTCTCACTACTGCCACCCTCACTGTTTCCTCTCACTACCGCCACCCTCACTGTTTCCTCTCACTACCGCCACCCTCACTGTCTCCTCTCACTACCGCCACCCTCACTGTCTCCTCTCACTACTGCCACCCTCACTGTTTCCTCTCACTACTGCCACCCTCACTGTTTCCTCTCACTACTGCCACCCTCACTGTCTCCTCTCACTACCGCCACCCTCACTGTTTCCTCTCACTACCGCCACCCTCACTGTTTCCTCTCACTACCGCCACCCTCACTGTCTCCTCTCACTACCGCCACCCTCACTGTTTCCTCTCACTACCGCCACCCTCACTGTCTCCTCTCACTACCGCCACCCTCACTGTCTCCTCTCACTACCGCCACTCTCAC
Organism: Theodoxus fluviatilis; assembly: GCA_034096865.1. Taxonomy (NCBI): domain Eukaryota; kingdom Metazoa; phylum Mollusca; class Gastropoda; order Cycloneritida; family Neritidae; genus Theodoxus; species Theodoxus fluviatilis. The sequence goes on along the minus strand of JAWQFJ010000245.1, from coordinate 22,703 downwards.
TGTTTCCTCTCACTACTGCCACCCTCACTGTTTCCTCTCACTGTTTCCTCTCACTACTGCCACCCTCACTGTTTCCTCTCACTACTGCCACCCTCGCTGTTTCCTCTCACTACCGCCACCCTCACTGCTTCCTCTCACTGTTTCCTCTCACTACTGCCACCCTCAGTTTCCTCTCACTACTGCCACCCTCACTGTTTCCTCTCACTACCGCCACCCTCACTGTTTTCTCTTACTACTGCCACCCTCACTGTTTCCTCTCACTGTTTCCTCTCAATACTGCCACCCTCTTTGTTTCCAGCCTGCGTTTCCTATGCAGATTCTCTAAAGCAGTTACGGCTGCCTGGCTCTCTCCCTTTGTAATAAAGACGTTCTGTGCCGCAGCGAGGAGGAAACACTGCAGGTTACTGCGCTAGATAACTCCACATCATACGAGATTTAGTACACATTACCCTAATGCCTGATTCTCTATGGAATGATAGCAGTTACTAACCATTCTAGCGCAGCAAATATCGCTCCCCTAAGGAGAGCCAAGCTATGCTTATCACGTAACCGAACGCAGATATCACCATCTTAGTCGTCGTTGCCGTCAACATAATCATCGCAAATCGAATGCAGAGACTCCCATTGACGAAGATCCACCCCAGCTCCTTGGAGGGTACTGACCTGACCGGGTCGATCGGGTACGGGTACATGAACTGGGTTACCCGTCTCCCTGCTTGCAAGGACTGACCTCTTGATTACATCATCAAACTCACGGCACCGCGTCAGAACTGCTTGTTGGGTGTAATATTAGGTACAAGGACATGTGTCCTTTGACTGTCTACACGGATGATTATGGAGCAGAAGTCATAACACGAAAATAAGGTATAATTCTGTACAATTTCCCGACGATTTACATACAGGTAAACTCCACTGAAGCTGCTGCAGATACACACGACTATCTCTGTGCACTTCCCCGCAGTCAAAATGTCTGGTAAGGTTTTGATATTTTACCGTCCACATTGATAGATGGATGGATGAGTTTTACGGCCTATCAGCCTTTGCAGGCTATATAAGGCCACTGAGCACGCACATCACGAGAACAGTTCCAAGTAAGCACAAGTCAAGTCACGATGTCCCAATTATTAATCGCCTCTTACGAATCGCGTAGGGAGACGCGGTGGGTCTATTCTCACCCCCAACCCACAGGGGGTCTATTCTCACCCCCAACCCACAGGGGGTCTATTCTCACCCCCAACCCACAGGGGGTCTATTCTCACCCCCAAGCCACTGGGGGGCGTTCCGCCCACAGCCCATATTTGAGACAAAGCAGTGTAGACTTTATCATTGCTTTGTATAATTTTGCAACAAATAGATCGACATTTTCTGTACCAAAGCCCTTTGTCAGTCATGTTGAATGTCAAAGGTTGCATTGCGATGAGGTTTGTGCATTGTGCAAGGAACCAAAACAGTGCAGCGAAAAGATGACACTGCGCCATTGCTTTTGCAGCGTGAGATATTAATAGACAATCAAAAAAAAATTCCTTTGCATGGAATAATATGAATACGAAAGTATACAATATTTCCGCGTTTTACATTACAACGCAAGATATACTTTTGTTATAGTCAAAAGCAATAACACGTATATACCTTTTGAGTGTTGCCTGCTGTTACAAGACAGGGCTCTGGTTATTATGAATTGAGAGGGTGTCTATGGGAAACGCACTGCTATCTTGTAACATTCACTCACCTTTCTCGCTGTCAAGAATGGACATCTGTTGTCTTGTGTTTGGAAGTACATTGTAGGTGTCTTCAGTATTACAAATATTGATATGGATGCAGAAAAAAAGCATCACCGATTGCAACTCTCGGAGTGCTGTGATAACAACAACAACAACAACAACAACAACAAGCACACACCAAGCGCACCGGCATTGACGGTAGACCTGCTGTGCTGTGTGCTGTGGTGTGTGCTGTGCTGTGTGCTGTGGTGTGTGCTGTGCTGTGCTGTGCTGTGTGCTGTGCTGTGTGCTGCGCTGTGTGCTGTGCTGTGTGCTGTGCTGTGTGCTGTGCTCTTACTGGTGGGTAGAACCAACAGAGGGAGCCTCGTGAAGGCACTGTCACGTGGGCGAAAATTCAGACTGTGGCACTCGGCCATCGCAGTCCGGTTTTCCCGACTGTGGAAGTCCGAGGGTTACATGATATGTAAATACACACTTCAGCCGCTTGTGCCGCAGAATTTGATGCCTGGCAGCAAGCAAGCAATGACTGAATGAACGAATGACCGAATGAATGAACGAATTAATGAGTGGAATTTAACGGCCTATCAGCCTGTGTAGGCCATGTAAGGCAATTAATTACGAAATCAGGGGAAACTATTAGAGCCAGCACAAGTCAAGTCACGATTTTCCTAGTTATTTGCCTCTTACGAATCGTGTAGGGAGACGTGGTGGGTCTATTCTTACCCCCAACCCACAGGGAGACGCGGTGGGTCTATTCTGACCCCCAACCCACAGGGAGACGTGGTGGGTCTATTCTTACCCCCAACCCACAGGGAGGCGTGGTGGGTCTATTCTCACCCCCATCCCACAGGGAGGCGTGGTGGATCTATTCTTACCCCCAACCCACAACGAGGCGTGGTGGGTCTATTCTCACCCCCAACCCACAGGGAGGCGTGGTGGGTCTATTCTCACCCCCAACCCACAGGGAGTTGGCATCAAGCAAGTGGCATGAGGTAAACATAATGATTCATTTATCGTCTTTTATGCATTGCACCCACATTTTGTTTCTAGTATGGATATAAATCTGAGTGAAAAGCTGCAGAGAAGGAGATCAACATAACTTTCGGCTGTTCCCATCTGATACCATACAGACGAATGTTCCAAATGTGCTTTTGTCTGCCCGTTCTGTGAGTGACAAATACCGAAATGGAAATGCAAAGGCATGTCACGAGAGCGCGTGCTTCTCATACAAACGCCACAGAACTTGTTGCATGGCATTTATGCAATTGCGCAGGAAGAAAAGAATGATATATATGTACTTCATACATATCACTCGGTTCTCTATTCACATAGTAACAAAGTCCATGATGAAGTATTGTAAAGATTAAAAAACTGTACAGTATCCTTCAAACAGTTACATAGGTAACAAAATATACAAAATAGAAACCGTCCTATTTATCATCTCTCAAAATCTAAAATCATACCTGAATTTGATAATATACATGCGACCTATATAGACATGGAAATCGAACATTATAAATCGATTAAAAAGGCACAAGAAAATAGCGCTTCAAACACTTGTACCACAGAAGTTGAGGCTTGGCATAAAACACACAATATAAATTGAAAAACAATTATGTTATACATTTCCCTCAGATAAAGTTCAAACTAATAGATTGCGAAGATCGATGTAGAAATATGACATATTCATCGAACAATTAAAATGACAACGCATATCAGCGTGTATTTCACACACAACGAAAACAAAGAATGAACTCCAACTTGGTTTGCCAGAACACCGCATTCATGTAGGTTGGAAGGATGCGTGATAATCATACAAGACCAGTGCCGAGTTGGACAAAGAATATAGAAATCCGACATTACTTTCTCTTTTTGATCCTACTTTCCAACAACAATTTCAACAACGAAGTGTAACAACGGGACTTGGAAAGGTCAAAAACTGACGCTTCCCTGAATCTTCAACACGACTCAAAGAGTGGCTATAAATTGCCGTCAAAATAACGTGAAGTATCAACAAGAATATAGGTCTATACAAAGTGGGGAAAAAACTATGAGCACCTCATATACTGAAAAGAAAGACATCAGATTTGTATATTATGCGTTGTGTTCTCTTCAAATATAAACAAAGAACGTTGTATCACCGAATCAATGTCACCACAGCAATTGAACACACTGCAGATACAGCAACAACAGGGAGTCAAACCACCTGTAATACAATACTTCAAAACCTACACAAACAACATGAAACTATTTTGATATGTCGCATACAAAGTTACAGACAATTGCCATCAGACCTAAGGCTGGGCTGGTGAAAAACGCGTCGTTTTGGTACATTTGCTCAAAATACGCACTTAATGGATAAAAACCACTGGCGCTGAACCTCCAGGTTTTGGCATATATATAAAAATTAAAAAAGATCGGGTTCGAACCCGCAACCTCTCGAGAAAAGAGGGGAAAAAACACACATACATAAAAACACAAAAAACAGGTCGGGTTCGAACCCACAACCTCTCGAAAAAAAGAGAGAAAAGAAAAGTTTCAGCGCAAAATCGAACCTGGTCATGCATGACCAAGAGTCCAACGCTCTACCAGCTGAGCCATTAGAGAATTGACGCGACGGAGTGTTTGTAAAGCATTTATAACGATCTTATCCCTAAACCCCCTTGCAAGCTATCGGCCCAGGAAACAATCGACCATATTTTTTAAACATGATGGATAGGTTCAGGAAACTCCTATTATGACATGTTTTGCTTTGCTTTGGCATGTCATAGACGCTGAATTAACACTCACACAGTCACACAGAGGAGGAGGTGTGTTATAGATGTTCACCTCAGACATGTGCATTGCAGCATTCGTATTCATTCACGCACAATAATAATAATAATAATAATAATAATAATAATAATAATAATAATAATAATAATAATAATAATAATAATAATAATAATAATAATAATAATAATAATAATAATAATACCGACTACTTATACGCCCATACCTTCCCTAATAGGCAAGCTCATGGCGTTTACAATGAAAAGTCTACAATCATACAAAGCATTCCAACACTCGCACACTGCACAGTTGAAACAAAAAAGTTTTACCCTGCGTTCCGTTGAACTCTGCTTCATCTCTGCTACGATGTAGCAGCCTCAAGAGTTTTGATTAATTGGTTTTATTTAATAACTTTAAAAGCACATTATCATCAAAAGTATAGGGTTTTGGAATCCCTCTTTGAATACACGAATCCCCAATATTGTTTTACACTCAAATCTATCACTCTTGACCGAATAACTGACTTTATAGAAGCATTAGGGTCGAAAATAATTCATACACAATCTGTGGTGACGTTTCACCCAGTGGCAGAGTTCAACTTCCTGTCAAGGTCGCGCAGCAGCTGGAGCGTCTCATAGAATGGGATACAAGACATATTAAAACACACACAACAAAACCCCCTGCAATTTGTACACAACGGAATATCTCGCGCTTTGCACAATGACGATCAAAACGAGACGTGCAAACAACAAAGCTGAGGTATTCAAACAAAAATCAACAACAGCATTCGCAAGTTTTCAAGCAGCAACACTGGAATTCTTACTGCCTGCAAGGTTTTCGGTGTCTGGCAGTCATTCACTCACGGCAGTTGTTCAGCCACCTTGTCCACAATCTTCCGGGCGAGTTCGTTTGTTCTGGCGGCGTCGTTTTCGCTGTAGATCTCTGCAGGAATTGTATTTCCTCTCGAGCTGTCCGGGTACCGCAAACGATTAAAGTGCCCAATCACGCTCTGAAACGACATGAAATTTCGAATAAGAGCTTTTGTGAAAAACACCACCACCACCACCACCACCACAGGCACCGCTGCCTCCAACACCAGAAACAGTCGGTTGCTTGTCTTCTACTCTTCTTTCCAACACCAGACGACAACGACGGCGACGATCACCATCAATACCACTTCTACTACGACTACTACTACTACTACTACTACTACTACTACTACTACTACTACTACTACTACTACTTCTACAACTACTACTTCTACTACTACTACTACAACTACTACTACTACTACTACTACTACTGCAACTACTGCTACTGCTACTACTACTACTACCACAAAACTGCTACTACTACTACTTCCACTACCACCACCATCATTACTACTACTACTGTTACTGCTACTGTTATTACTGCTACTGCTGCAGCTGCTATTGATAGTACAACACGAAACACTCACAACCAGACACGCATGCTTGCACGCACGCATATACATACACACATACGTACACAAACCAGTGACTATACCCTAGCGTTCTCCGTTTTCAGAGGATCTAGTCAAACAAGATACACAATGCTTCTCATTTTTATTCGTTGTTTGAAGAATCGGTTTTTAAAACTGCGACATGGCACATAGAAATTCAAAATTGATAAAAAGCAATGCCAAATGATGGTTGATGAATTCCTCAGCTAGTTTTGATTCAGTTGAAATGCACTCTAAGCATGATTTTATTCTAAGCGAGTGGAACGCTAAATCCCAACCTACAGTCCACTGTGTGTGCATACCGTGAAGTGTAAAGCTGTTAGAGACCCGGGCATGGGTGCTAAGTCGCTATATAAAACCATACCTGTACTTCTACTTCTGACGAGAAGACGCATAACTGGTGGCAGCAGTTTATGACCTATCATCCCGAAACGAGTATTGACTCTAACTTTGTAGATTTCTTTGGTTACTGGCTGCCCCTGAAAGCGCTTTGAACGCTCTGTCCAATGACGAAACCCGCTTTAAAATCGGACTGACGGTTGGAGAGTTAAAATCTTTTGAAAAAGCTGCACTCCAAAATCGACATTTCGACAAAATGACTTCAGAATGTCTGCAACGTTCTCCACAAGTTTTCACATCATCCCATCAAATGTTGCCGTCCTTTGGGAGCCTGTTGCAGTCCAGCCAATGAGACTCCACAAATCGTCAAAGGATACCAGGATGGAAAATACTTTCATGGAGAGAGAGAGAGAGAGAGAGATACAGAGAGAGAGAAAGATAGACAGACAGAGAGAGACAGAGAGAGAGAAGAGAGAGAGAGAGAGAGAGAGAGAGAGAGAGAGAGAGAGACAGAGAAAGAGAGAGAGAGAGAGAGAGAGAGAGAGAGAGAGAAGGTGATTGAACATACGCTTTTCATGGAGTTTCACCTGTCAGTGCTGCAGAGGGTCGTGCTTAATGACAGGTATTTTTTTAAACATGCTTGACAGTAACGGTAGGAAATGTCATTGTAGCAACAAGGACAGGGGTGAAAGTCATGCGGAGCAGTTGGGATGAAAATTTCAACATCGCCCCCTACAACCTCTGTGACTCGCTTTTGGCTGTGACTGAAACCCGTACTAGCTCAACATCTACATTCTCTGTGACTCGCTTTGGGCTGTGACTGAAACCCGTACTAGCTCAACATCTACATTCTCTGTGACTCGCTTTGGGCTGTGGCTGAAACCCGTACTAGCTCAACATCTACATTCTCTGTGACTCGCTTTGGGCTGTGGCTGAAACCCATACTAGCTTAACATCTACAGTCTCTGTGACTCGCTTTGACCTGTACTTGAAACCTGTACTAACTCAACATCTGCAGTCTCTGTGACTCGCTTTGACCTGTACTTGAAACCTGTACTAACTCAACATCTGCAGTCTCTGTGACTCGCTTTGACCTGTACTTGAAACCTGTACTAACTCAACATCTGCAGTCTCTGTGACTCGCTTTGACCTGTACTTGAAACCTGTACTAACTCAACATCTGCAGTCTCTGTGACTTTCTTTGACCTGTACTTGAAACCTGTACTAACTCAACATCTACAGTCTCTGTAACTCGCTTTGACCTGTACTTGAAACCTGTACTAACTCAACATCTGCAGTCTCTGTGACTCGCTTTGACCTGTACTTGAAACCTGTACTAACTCAACATCTGCAGTCTCTGTGACTCGCTTTGACCTGTACTTGAAACCTGTACTAACTCAACATCTGCAGTCTCTGTGACTCGCTTTGACCTGTACTTGAAACCTGTACTAACTCAACATCTGCAGTCTCTGTGACTCGCTTTGACCTGTACTTGAAACCTGTACTAACTCAACATCTGCAGTCTCTGTGACTCGCTTTGACCTGTACTTGAAACCTGTACTAACTCAACATCTGCAGTCTCTGTGACTCGCTTTGACCTGTACTTGAAACCTGTACTAACTCAACATCTGCAGTCTCTGTGACTCGCTTTGACCTGTACTTGAAACCTGTACTAACTCAATATCTGCAGTCTCTGTGACTCGCTTTGACCTGTACTTGAAACCTGTACTAGCTCAACATCTGCAGCCTCTGTTACTTGCTTTGGGCTGTGGCTGAAACCCGTACTAGTGGCGCGTAGAATTATGTCCTGCTGACAAGTCACGTGTTTGAAGTTTGTACCGTTTGCGTGCAGTACAGTTTCAATTGTCTTCTCTGCAGGAATTAAAATTGGAAGGTCAATACTTCAGGGGAAAAATAATTTAAAGACAACGTGATCTGAATAGTTAATACAAACGATACACTAGTTAATGGAGGGAGTGGAGTCACTCTCGCACAAAGACAACACGGGGCGACCGACATGTGGAGATGAGTCAGGGGTGGCTGGAAAGAGGATGCTTGCCTCGAGCTGGGACGCCCAGGAAGAGACGTCAGACTTGCCAACTTCGCTCGACAAGCCGCCTAAGCCATGGCTGTAACTAACGAGGTTGGCATCCTTTCTGTAGAGCGCGGCTTTTAGTGCCTTCTCGGCTGCCTGCAACAGAGAGATACACGTTCCATGGACCATGGTTTGATGGAGTGTACATTGCTCTTGTCAATAACATAAACAAACACTGTGCATTCTACGGGTGATCGAAGGACAGAAATTATCTGCGGCCTGCAACAGAGAGATACGCGTTTAATGGACCATGTTTTCTAGGAGTATTCATTGCTCTTGTCAATATCATAAACAAACACTGTGAATTCTATGGGTGATCGACAGACAGAACTGGCACCTGTCTCGCCTCACTTCAGTTGTCAACAGTCATTGCTAATCCCAGCGTCAGAGTTCGATTGCAGTGAAGAGAGGAAATTTCCTTTTGAAAATGGTGTTTTCGTTCATAACCATTGGACAGTCCCAAGTCAAACTACCTAACCGAGCACCCCCACCACCACCCCTCTCCTCCGCTACTACCACCACCACCCCCACCATTACCACAACCACCTTCACCACCTCCACCACCACCACCACCACCACCACCACCACCACCACAATCACCACCACCACCGCTACCATCACCCCACCAGCGCCGCCGCCGATACCACCAACACCACCGCCACCACCAACACAACCGCCACCACAACCACCACCACCACCACCACCACCACCACCACCACCGCCACCACCGCCACCGCCATCACCTCCTCCGGCACCACCTCCGCCAGCACAACTATCACCACCACCACTATCACCACTATCACCACCACCACCACCACCGCCACTACCGCCACCGCCATCACCTCCTCCGGCATCACCACCACCTCCACCACCACCACCACCTCCGGCAGCACAACTATCACCACCACCACCACCACCACCACCACCACCACCACCACCACCACCACCACAGCCACCACCGCCACCGCCACCACCACCACCACCACCGCCATCACCTCCGGCACCACCACCTCCGCCACCACAACTATCACCACCACCACCCCCCCCACCACCACCACCACCACAGCCACCACCGCAACCGCCACCACCATCACCACCGCCATCACCTCCGGCACCACCACCTCCGCCACCAAACTATCACCACCACCACGACCACCACCACCACCACCACAGCCACCACCACCACCGCCACCACAACCACCACCGCCATCACCTCCGGCACCACCACCACCGCCACCGCCATCACCTCCGGCACCACAACCACCGCCACCGCCATAACCTCCGGCACCAACACCACCGCCACCGCCACTGCCACCACCCTGGAGCAGTAGGCCTGACCTGCTGGCCCAGGAAGCAGACCCAGTTGCTGTCGATGGAGGAGGCCAGGGCCCGCTCTGCCATCGCCAGGTCCCGCTCTGCCTGGCGTAGGTAGCGACTGCCTTCCCGGGGCTGGGGGTTGGGCTGGAGGGGGAGGGAGGTCGGGTCTCTCCACGCCTCCCTGGTTTCCTGCTGCTCGCGCACCCGCTCGTCCAGGTCCCGGAAGAACGCTCCCCAGTCGTCCTCCTCTTCCGGCCTCTCCCTGACGTCGATGTTGTCATCGCTGTCATCATCGTCGCTGGCCACGGCTCCTCCGCGGCTCAGTCTGTGGACGTATCTGTCAGCAAAAGGAATGGCTTTTGTTGCGCGGTGAAAACGACGACGGCGACAAAAATTACGGCGACGACAAAAATGACGGCGACGACGACGGCGGCGGCGACGGCGACGGCGTTGTTGATGTTGATGTCGTTGATGTTGATGTTGTTGATGTTGATGTTGTTGTTGATGATGTTGATGTTGATGTTGATGATGTTGATGTTGTTGTTGACGTTGTTGATGTTGATGATTTTGATGATGTTGATGTTGTTGATGTCGATGTTCATGATGCTGATGTTGTTGATGATGATGATGATGACGGTGATGATGATAATGATGATTGGTGATGATATTGACAATGTCAGTGATGATGACTTGATGATGACATTGAAAGTGGCGTTGATAACGACGACAATGATATCTTATCACGCTCATTGAATAGGGCAAATGAATAATCTATGAGCCTGAAAAGGGATGTGGATTATGAACATGAGCGAAGTAAATGCACACACTTAAGCAGAAATGCATATATATATATATATATATATATATATATATATATATATATATATATATATATATATATATATATCGTGCAATTGTGACTGCACGAAAAACACGGCGAAAGTTGCGAAAATGAACAATTGAGATATTTCAAACACAATATTATTTATTAATTCATGCATATTCCTCCCAGCCGAAGAATCCCAACCCCCCAAAACACACACACACACACTCACACACACACACACGCACGCACGCACGCACGCACGCACACACACACACACACACAACTGTATGCTCATATAAGATATCGTGAAATTGTTTTAAGTTCTGGAAAGCTATTACTAGCTAGAGAGCACTCTGAGCACAAACCTCCACCAAGGAAGCCACACGTTCTCTTCCTTCCACGGTCTGTCTCGTTAATTCTCTTCCTTCCATAGTCTGTCTCGTTAATTCAGGCAGGGTGTTTTGCTAGCCAGGCCTGATGCTATGAAGTTCAGTTCACTTTAGTGGCTGAAAACCAACTCTGAGTGCGAATGCATACGCTGACGTCATCAACAGTTTGAATTCATAAACTTTAGTATTTGCGGAAAAATTAACTTTTTGGTTGCAATTCTAAAAAGAAGAAGATAGGCTCCAAAATTTAATGGATTCTTTCTTGGGTGAAATCTTGATTTTCCACCAAATCTTATTAGAATCCATTTTGAACTTATTGAGGTATTTTGCTGATTAACTATTGGGGGAGGTAACTAAATAACCGAGGGTAAAACTTAACCTCCTTGGGGGAGGTAACTAAATAACCGAGGGTAAAACTTAACCTCCTTGCGGGAGGTAACTAAATAACCGAGGGTAAAACTTAACCTCCTTGCGGGAGGTAACTAAATAACCGAGGGTAAAACTTAACCTCCTTGGGGGAGGTAACTAAATAACCGAGGGTAAAACTTAACCTCCTTGGCGGAGGTAAGTAACTAACCGAGGGTAAAACATAACCTCCTTGGCGGAGGTAAGTAACTAACCGAGGGTAAAACATAACCTCCTTGGCGGAGGTAACTAACTAACCGAGGGTAAAACATCACCTCCTTGGCGGAGGTAAGTAACTAACCGAGGGTAAAACATAACCTCATTAGCGGAGGTAAGTAACTAACCGAGGGTAAAACATAACCTCCTTGGCGGAGGTTACTAACTAACCGAGGGTAAAACATAACCTCCTTGGCGGAGGTAAGTAACTAACCAAAGGTAAAACATAACCTCCTTGGCGGAGGTAAGTAACTAACCGAGGGTTAAACATAACCTCCTTGGCGGAGGTAAGTAACTAACCGAGGGTAAAACATAACCTCCTTGGCGGAGGTAACTAACTAACCGAGGGTAAAACATAACCTCCTTGGCGGAGGTAAGTAACTAACCAAAGGTAAAACATCACTTCCTTGGCGGAGGTAAGTAACTAACCGAGGGTTAAACATAACCTCCTTGGCGGAGGTAAGTAACTAACCGAGGGTAAAACATAACCTCCTTGGCGGAGGTACCTAACTAACCGAGGGTAAAACATAACCTCCTTGGCGGAGGTTACTAACTAACCGAGGGTAAAACATAACCTCCTTGGCGGAGGTAAGTAACTAAGCAAGGTAAAACATAACCTCCTTGGCGGAGGTAAGTAACTAACCAAAGGTAAAAATCACCTCCTTGGCGGAGGTAAGTAACTAACCGAGGGTAAAAATAACCTCCTTAGCGGAGGTACCTAAATAACCGAGGGTAAAAATAACCTCCTTGGCGGAGGTACCTAACTAACCGAGGGTAAAACATAACCTCCTTGGCGGAGGTTACTAACTAACCGAGGGTAAAACATAACCTCCTTGGCGGAGGTTACTAACTAACCGAGGGTAAAACATAACCTCCTTGGCGGAGGTAAGTAACTAACCGAGGGTAAAACATAACCTCCTTGGCGGAGGTAAGTAACTAACCGAGGGTAAAACATAACCTCCTTGGCGGAGGTTACTAACTAACCGAGGGTAAAACATAACCTCCTTGGCGGAGGTAACTAACTAACCGAGGGTAAAACATAACCTCCTTGGCGGAGGTTACTAACTAACCGAGGGTAAAACATAACCGCCTTGGCGGAGGTTACTAACTAACCGAGGGTAAAACATAACCTCCTTGGCG
>JAWQFJ010000245.1:0-5000 GCA_034096865.1 Theodoxus fluviatilis | reverse complement strand
TAATCCAACATCAACCTATAATTAGTTAGCAGGGTTGCAGTTTTCCTGTCCTAGTGGAAGCAGACCGATATTGGCGCACTGAGGGGTAACATAATGTTCTTAATGGAAGCAGTGGAAAATCAGACGTGACAATGGGCTTTTAAATATAGGAAACGATGTCAAAGTCATCTTGGTCGTCCTCGTGCCCTTGAAGAGAAAACTAGTGAAGACTACACTATCATCATAATCCAAAGAAAGAAGACTGACTTGTAAAGGTCGTATACATGTGCGCAAGGGATGATAAATATTCACTTCTGGAAAAATGTATGGTTGCTACGAAAGTCCTCAAAATATTGGGAAAAGTCACAGTATTATTACAAGCTTTAGAATTTTGCATCACGAGCCAGGAACGCAGTAATGCCCAAGAAATGTATTTTCCAAACTTGTCATGAAAGGAATACGCACTTCAAATAAGATAGTGAAACAAACTGGTACTGATCAGAACGCATAAAAGTTTTGATTACAACAGAACGCTTTCAGTGTCTTCTCCCTTTCTTCCTCCTTTCTGATGACATCTCTCCACAACTTGCACTAACATAAGACATACTGCTCTTTTATGTTGGGGGCTCTTTGATCTGTTACCGAAGCAGAAGTTGCCATGGAAACGGGATAAACTTACCTGGAAGGGAAGACCCCCAGTGGATTCGTCGCATCTCTTCACGAAGACGTATACGAAGGCGGCGGTCTTGTCGGCATCGCCCGAGACGATTCCATCGTAGACTTCGTGACCGACGCACGCTCCTGGAGGGAGGCGCTGAAAGCCGTCCTCCAAAGTCCAGTGACAGTCTGCAGGCACGAAAGTGCCCGGATCCGGGTGCGCACTCGATGGGCGTGCGCATCGGTAGTTGGACGGGGGAAAACTCAGCTCGTTGAGCAGGCGGTCGATGTCGCCAGGACGCTCCATGTAGCTGAACAGGAGTAAGAAGACAGGGTCGCGGACCCTGCTCGGCAGGATCCTGTTGACTGCTTGAGACAGGAGAACGTTTCTGGCGTCGTCGGAGGCTTCGACATCGTTCAGGTAGATCGTTGTTCCGCCTCCATCGTCCAAGGACTTCTCTTCGAAGCAAGGTCTATGAAAATCGCTTCCTGGAAGGACGTTTCCTTGGTACACATAGTGTGTTGTCAGGTCTTTTATTTCCTCGAGTTTCACGCTGCTCAAAACGTGTTCCGTTTTTCTCGCGACGTGGTCAGTAACTACTCTCTTCTTTTCTTGTCCGTCTTTAATGAGAAGCCTGATGACGCCCAGGATGAATTCTGGACTGGAGATGAAGTTCTTGTACCTCGTTGCTAGGTAACCCTCGCAGGCGTTCTCCCTGCTCTGGGGAGTGAGCGCCTCCTTCAGAAGATCACTCAGCAACTGTGGGCGCAGTCCTTCAGGCAGACGTTTCATGGCAGCAACGGGGTCGGCCACTTGGAGGTGAAGCTGGTCAAATCCCAGAAAGTAGTTCAGTTCCAACTTCCCAGCGCGTTGCCGAACTTGATCATTGTCTGCAAACACCAACTCACTTGAGCACAGGAGTTTTTTCTCGTGGTTGGGCAGGTAGAGAGTTCGATGGCAGTCCAGTCCCAGAACTGGTCCACTTTCTTCGGTGCTCGTTGAGGCGATCATCAGGTGATAGAATAATCGACAGACAGCCTGAGCAACCATTGGCAAGTCATTCTCTTGAAGCAACCCGCCTGATGTTCTCTCGTAGATTTTCTCCAGGACCATGGCGTAGTGATTCGGAGTTACTTTTTTCGAGACTCCCATTGCTTGGAAGACGTCGAAGTACTCGCCAAAAGTTGTCGGGGCCCGGTAGAGGAAGTCTGCAATCAAGTCGCTGTCATCGATGTTCAACACCACGGCTTCGCAGGAGACAATCCTCCTCGTGTCATCCAAGTAGATGACTGGAAGCGACCCCAAGCACCCTGCACTGGGCCTTCCCGTCTTCATCAGGTAACTGTACAGGGATTTCATGCATTCCATCACCACCGAATAGAACTCAGCTGGCTGCGTCTCTTCCAGCACTGTCTTCAGTGACCTGCACATGCCCTTTGCGTGCTGAACAACTGAGTCAGTGTTCGGTTCCTCTGGGACACCCAAGGCTTCCCTGACATCTTTTGAAGCGTGTCCTGGCAAAGCCTTCTCGGAAATGATGGTCTGCACAGACCACACGAGACGGCAGTGGTCGCTCGCCACCGATTCCTGGAAGGCCACCAGTCGTCCTGCCTCGTACTGAGGGCAAATCTGCTCCATCTCCTCCTTCACGACATGTGGCAAGACAAACCTGATGGACCCGATCTGGTGCGATACTCTTTTGCACAACTCATCATGGGACCAAAGATGTTCCAGGAGGCACCTGGATTGAGTGGAAGCTTCCTCTGATCTTCCGTCAGCATCTTTTTGAGCCACCTCTTCTGCGAATTTCACAAACAGGCTTTCATCCACTTGCGAGACAACCCCAACGAGCTCCGTGAATGCAATCCACTCCTTTTCACAAAAGGGTTTAGGAAGGAGACGGTTTGATCTCATTACCTCGAAGATTTTCTCACCTGGTCTGAAGAACTCTCCAGCAGTTTTCAGTGACCCATCTTCATGACTCACGAAGGGAACAGTTTTCAGCTTGCTGATGAGATCTTCCTGTGCAGAGCTGAACTCCTTTCCCATAGGTGTCGTAAGGAGGTTGACCCTGATAAACTCCAGGTGGGCTAGACGTGCTTGGTCTGGCATCCGGCTGAAGAAGTCGAGGAGGAACCTGGTGTAGAAGTCGATGGGATCGAAGACTTCGATGGACACAAACTTGTACAGTTCCAAGAGTTCTGGGAAATGGTAGAGGGACACCATCCCGTGATGCTGCAGGCACTCACCCAGGTGCAGTTTTGGAACGTACATCCCGAAGCAGTCCTCAATGCAGACGGGCTTTCTGCACTGGAACAGTGACGTGAACTTTTTCTCTGCAGTGTAGAAGAACGGGAGTTCCCTCAGTCTTTTCCTCAAAGTATCCTCGTTCATCTTTCCCCTGAGGTCCTCCAGCCGTTCGCAGAAGTACCTCAGGATGGTTCTTCCATCTTCCATGTCCAGACCCTGTGTCATCCCGGGGTCGTTCGATGCCAGAAGGGACAGCATGCTCTCAGGATCCTCCACTCTGGCCACCAGTCCGGACGCCAGGTCCCACGCAGTAGGCCTCAAGTGTCTCCCTGTGCTGCTCTGGAAGTCAACATGGTTCATGCTCAGCTTTGGGACTCTCAAACTCTGAAGAACATCAAACAGTTTTTTTTGTAAGGCGCTGGATCTTTCGACGAAGAGAACGTTATGTCTCTTTCCGATGGGATAGAGAAAGAACTGGACGTTCGGGCCGTTGCCCTCTTGTGCAGGTGCCACCATCCCAGACAGTGAGCCGATCCACGTGGGCAAAAGGCACCAGTTTTCCAAAGCCAGCAGCTGCTCCATGACGACCGACGGGGTTCCACCTTCGGAGCTCGCTTGTTTCCCCTTCACCTCCTCGGGCTTTGGTGCAGACGGGTTGGAAGCCGTCATCTCATTCTTCATGGCGGCTCTTTCCTCTTCTTTGCGGGCCTTGTCTTCTTCCTTGCGGGCCTTGTCTTCTTCCTTGCGGGCCTTGTCTTCTTCCGAAAAGAGGGCAGAGAAAAACTTCCACACGCGACGAACCCAATTTTCAGTTGGGAAGCGTGCTCCTGTTTGAGGAACCCATTTAATGGGACGGCCACTTCCAAATCTTTCCTTTGAAAAAGAGTACTCGAGGTACTTGCCAAAGATCTCCACGTCGAATTTCTGGAGCGTTGCAGAGCTTCCAATGTGCCCATCGAAATGTCTCAGGATTTGCTCGTGGAGAAAGAGATTGGCAGAGTTGGGAAGTAGGTCTGCAAATCTCGTGACGATCACGGGATTCTCTGCTGTGTACTTCCTGACCTCCTTCGCTCGAGACAAGCAGAGAGGAAGACCTGGCAACTTGGAGATGAAGTCCTCATCTTTGGCACAAAAGTCCACCACTCGTTTCGAGCTGTCTTCGTCGCCCAAGACTGTCTGGTCCACTGGCCGCGGGAGTTCCTTGAGGAGGCACTGGGTGTCTGGGTCCTCGAAGGTCTTGAGAAAACTGATGACCAGGGAAGGAGTGGCTGTGTGGACGGTCCCTGCTGCCTCCACGGACTCTTTCTCTTTTCCTTCAGACAGCTTCTTCAGGCAGGCCAGGATGTCAATACAGATGGACATGGGGGATGAAACGATGTCCAGCCCCAAAGCCATGAGGATGGTTACAAAGGTATTCCTCTCCTCCGTGGTGTCTTTAGTCAACTGGAAGCTATCCTCCGTCAGGTTGTGGAAAATCCCGGGAAAACCAGAATCAGCTGCAACTGCCACCCATTTCAGCTCCTGACGGGGTTTGCTCGTGTCCTCCTTTTGGTTCTGTTTTCCTTTCTTCCTCAAACTTGTCTTCACAACCGGGAAGAGCGGCAGCCTCTCTGCGACAATCCTCTGGAAGAAATCATGCATAAGATCCTCCCACAGCTTTCCCTTAGCCGATGGCAGACTGGGGAAGAGGGAGTGGTACGTGCACAGCGCTTCCTGCATCCCGGGGTCGACAGGACCCGTGTCGAGTGGTCCCTCAGGGGGGAAGATAGCGTCACGCAGGGAGGAGAGCGCAGACAGGTAGGCCGGCACGATGATGCCCCTCACCACTTCCCGGTTCCACTCGTCTCGGTGGTCGTTGCCGTGCCAGAGGTTCCGGCGGTCCTGGCTGCTGAGGGCGAAGTGGCCGTTCACTGCCACGGGCAATCCGGTCTGCACGGGCAACGGCAGGATGCAGAAGGCGGGACGAAGGCCCTTATGGGTGGAGGCCGGTTTCCTCAGAACTGCCACGCCCCCTTGAGGCAGCAGCTTGATCTGGCCGTTCGCCCAGGCCTCTAGGAGCGACTCGGGCAGGTAAGCTCTGTGCTGGAAGCCGTACCGGTGGACGACCAGCCAC
>JAWQFJ010000244.1:47500-71734 GCA_034096865.1 Theodoxus fluviatilis | reverse complement strand
TGCTGTAATTTGTCATGGAGTGCTGTCATCTGTCATGGAGTGCTGTCATATGTCATGGAGTGCTGTCATCTGTCATGGAGTGCTGTCATTTGTCATGGAGTACTGTCATTGTCATGGAGTGCTGTCATTTGTCATGGAGTGCTGTCATCTGTCATGGAGTACTGTCATATGTCATGGAGTACTGTCATATGTCATGGAGTACTGTCATATGTCATGGAGTACCTGTCATCTGTCATGGAGTGCTGTCATCTGTCATGGAATGCTGTCATCTGTCATGGAGTGCTGTCATCTGTCATGGAGTGCTGTCATTTGTCATGGAATGCTGTCATCTGTCATGGAGCACTGACATCTGGCACGGAATGCTGACATATGTCATGTAGCACTGACATCTGTCACGGAATGCTGACATATGTCATGGAGCGCTGTCATCTGTCATGGAGTACTGTCATCTGTCATGGAATGCTGTCATCTGTCAAGGAGTGATGTCATTTGTCATGGAGTGCTGTTGTCTGTCATAGAGCGCTGTCATCTGTCATGGAGTGTTGACATTTGTCATGGAGTGATGTCATCTGTCATGGAGTGCTGTCATCGGTCATGGAGTGATGTCATCTGTCATAGAGCGCTGTCATCTGTCATGGAGTGCTGACATTTGTCATGGAGTGCTGTCATCTGTCATGGAGTACTGTTATATGTCATGGAGTACTGTCATATGTCATGGAGTATTGTCATATGTCATGGAGTACTGTCATATGTCATGGAGTACTGTCATCTGTCATCGAGTACTGTCATATGTCATGGAGTACTGTCATATGTCATGGAGTACTGTCATATGTCATGGAGTACTGACATTTGTCATGGAGTGCTGTCATCTGTCATGGAGCACTGTCATATGTCATGGAGTGCTGACATTTTTCATGGAGTGCTGTCATCTGTCATGGAGTACTGCCATATGTCATGGAGTACTGTCATATGTCATGGAGTACTGTCATATGTCATGGAGTACTGTCATCTGTCATGGAGTGCTGTCATTCGTCATTGAATGCTGTCATCTGTCATGGAGTGCTGTCATTTGTCATGGAGTGCTGTCATTTGTCATGGAATGCTGTCATCTGTCATGGAGCACTGACATCTGTCACGGAATGCTGACATATGTCATGTAGCACTGACATCTGTCACGGAATGCTGACATATGTCATGGAGCGCTGTCATCTGTCATGGAGTACTGTCATCTGTCATGGAATGCTGTCATCTGTCAAGGAGTGATGTCATTTGTCATGGAGTGCTTTTGTCTGTCATAGAGCGCTGTCATCTGTCATGGAGTGATGTCATCTGTCATGGAGTGCTGTCATCTGTCATGGAGTGTTGACATTTGTCATGGAGTGCTGTCATCTGTCATGGAGCACTGACATATGTCACAGAGTACTGTCATATGTCATGGAGTACTGTCATATGTCATGGAGTACTGTCATTTGTCATGGAGTGCTGTCATCTGTCCTGGAGTGTTGACATCTGTCATGGAGTGCTGTCATTTGTCATAGAGCGCTGTCATCTGTCATGGAGTGATGTCATCTGTCATGGAGCGCTGACATATGTCATGGAGCACTGTCATCTGTCATGGAGTGCTGTCATCTGTCATGGAGTACTGTCATCTGTAATGGAGCACTGTCATCTGTCCTGGAGTGATGTTGTCTGTTGTGGAGTGCTGCAGGAGGTAGAAAGGGCGTTTGCATACAGATATTATCGTCAAAAGGTGAACAGGTAGAGGTGTGATTTTACATAGCGACTTATCATCCATATTTGGGTCTCAAAGCGCTTGGCGCTCTACCCTGTTTCCAGACGGGCCCTGGAAGCGCAAGAGCGGATGGCGTGCTCGCGGCCCCAGCGTCTCTGTGACTGCCCCAGCCATCGTGTGAGGTGAGAGCCTTGCCTCTCAATATTGACGTTGGTGCGGCTTTGATGAAGGGCGTAATACAAGCAAGGGGCACACAGCTCCTCGCCCTCTCACCCCTTGGTCCCCATGGCCCCAGGCTCCACGTCTTCACAGTCGTGCGGCGCTCACGGTCCAGGGCCTTTCTGGATGCAGCTGATCCGCCACGACCACGCTCCAGCGCACGGCAGCCCGTGGTTGGGGAAAGCAAGTGGAGTGTAGGGGAAATATTTAAGGCATTTAGTTAGGGGTTTGTACACACGGAAATCGATACGGTTGCCCCATCTTGATCAACGCTTATGATCCCAGCACCAGCCTGTTGCTGTTGATTGCTGGCTGCCGGCGCCCCAGGCTGTGTTCCCACGGAGCGGTTCAGGGCGTGGGGCCAAGACGTTCTGCAAACGCTGTGATACTTTATGAAATTATCGGCAATTCCCTAGGAAAATAATGATAAACGACCTTATTGTATGTAACGGGGTGACAAAACTTTGCTGACTTTGCTTTCTGTGCATGAGCCGTTCCTATTTTCCAGTCTGTCACCATGTGGTCAGTTCGGCTGCCCACTCAGCACTGTTTTTCTTTCATTATAAACATCCTCTCTAATTCCATCCCCGCATCAGACTCTTGGACACAAATGCTTACTGAAGCCATACCCTCCCATGCCATCCTCGCCTTCCCACCTTCCTTGCACCACTCTGTTTCTTCTGGACATCTGTGCCACCACTCTGTTTCTTCTGGACATCTGGCCCCTCCCAAGTTCTTGGACAGCAGATGCCCACTCTGGTCCCCCCTCCTCTTCCCACGCATTCCTGGTACCACCCCCCATCCCGCACCGTCTCCGTCCCATGCCACGCCTTTCTCTTGACCCCTCCCCGGAACCTGGCGTTTTCCTGTTTTATGGGAGATATTGAGGCGACCGCTTGTGCTTAGAGCAGAGTAGAGTAGAGCAGAATAGAGTACGAACTCATTCTTGCAGCTACTGAATAAATAGATGAAATGGGAACCGACTGACTCCATGTCCCTCTGTGCTTCTGCCGCCCAACACTTGGGAGGCAGGGGAAAAGTTCTCAAAACCTGCACCGTAGCCCCAGCAACGTCAATGCTGGTGCCGCTACATTTTGGCGCGTCAGAGCAGGGTATGATCAGAGGGAGAGTCAGTGAAGATGATAGTCAGCGCTACCGATCCCCACCACTGATGGACGTCTGGTAAGGACTGTCACCGCTGCTGCTGCCGACCCCTGCTTGCCCATCACCTTGCCATACCATGCCGCCACGCCGACAACAAGCAGCACCCCATGACAACAGGGAGAGGGCACAGTCTCCGGTACGAGTTGTCCAGCAGGTGTGTGCTGCAATGGCCCCACCTACCGCCCCTCATTTCAGTGGCGACGGCCAGGTAGTGAACAGAAAGGACCTTCTACCGGCTATGCCCCATTTCCGCTCTCCTGAGGAGAGTAATGTGTGTGGTAGTGATACTGAGGCGGAAAAGATGGTCATGGATAATCGGATCAGATGTATGCCTAAAGTGCATGACGGAGCTGTGACTGTAGATCCACTGCCTCTTCGTCGCTCCGCTCGTAGCAATATTGACCAAGCACCCACTCGATATGGAAATGATGCCTTTTGACTTGGTTGACAATGATGTGACTTTGGGGACACGATGAGAACTGGAAACGTGTAAAAAGTGTAAACTTCCCTTTTTGTGTACTGTCCTGGACTTACCAAGCTTCCGTGAGTATATGTAGCTTGACTGTTGCACGTTTTGATTTTTGTAGATGTGTTACAGACTGTGTGTATTACCTGTAACATTGTAATGAAACAAGGCACGAAGTATGCTGTCACTATATTGTTCTTTGGACAAATGCAGAGACTGGTTTGTTATAATTTGTTTTCACTCATAGTGTAGATGCATTTCTGAAATGTGTTTGTCAAAATGTGGTTATTGCGGTGGGATTTGCAAATGATGCTTTGCTATTGTAGTGGAATTCGCAATGCTGTGTGTTCATTACGGGGTATTGTCTTCAATAGAAATACCATGTGTATCACTGAGTTGCTAGTGATTATGGAGAAACTTGCAATGTTCATTCATTGCGGAGAAATTTGTAATGCCGTGCGCGCATTGCGGGGTGTTGTCGTACTTAGCAACGCCACTTTGTGTCACTGTTCATTTGTGTGCATCTAATTGAAGGGTTAAGACCGATTTTAGCTTGCACGGCTTGTGTGTCTAACCATGTGGATGACATACTTGTTGAAGGGTTAAAACCGCTTCAAGTTGCCTTGTCCAACATGCTCTGTTCTTGTGTTGTTTATGTTGCGTAGTTGTAATGTGAAATGTTTAATCTCATTCCTATCAATAAACTAGTTGAATGGTTAAGAACGCTTCTAGAAGATGTGAAGACATGTAAACTCTTGCTTGTTTTGTGTGATGTTTTGAATTGTCTTCCAGTTGAATGGTTAGGACCCCTTCTAGACAACAATAATTTATTTTAATCGTGTTATATTTCGTTGTACACCATGGTAGCATATATTACCTCCTAGTAATGCATGTACTCACTAAATTCAAGATGGCCACACAGCCATGCCTACTGGTGGCAGTGTGTACTGGATGCCATACAGCCATGCCGACTGGTGGCAGTGTGTACTGGATGCCATACAGCCATGCCTACTGGTGGCAGTGTGTACTGGATGCCATACAGCCATGCCTACTGGTGGCAGTGTGTACTGGATGCCATACAGCCATGCCTACTGGTGGCAGTGTGTACTGGATGCCATACAGCCATGCCTACTGGTGGCAGTGTGTACTGGATGCCATACAGCCATGCCTACTGGTGGGAGTGTGTACTGGATGCCATACAGCCATGCCTACTGGTGGCAGTGTGTACTGGATGCCATACAGCCATGCCTACTGGTGGCAGTGTGTACTGGATGCCATACAGCCATGCCTACTAGTGGCAGTGTGTACTGGATGCCATACAGCCATGCCTACTGGTGGCAGTGTGTACTGGATGCCATACAGCCATGCCTACTGGTGGCAGTGTGTACTGGATGCCATACAGCCATGCCTACTGGTGGCAGTGTGTACTGGATGCCATACAGCCATGCCTACTGGTGGGAGTGTGTACTGGATGCCATACAGCCATGCCTACTGGTGGCAGTGTGTACTGGATGCCATACAGCCATGCCTACTGGTGGCAGTGTGTACTGGATGCCATACAGCCATGCCTACTGGTGGCAGTGTGTACTGGATGCCATACAGCCATGCCTACTGGTGGCAGTGTGTACTGGATGCCATACAGCCATGCCTACTGGTGGCAGTGTGTACTGGATGCCATACAGCCATGCCTACTGGTGGCAGTGTGTACTGGATGCCATACAGCCATGCCTACTGGTGGCAGTGTGTACTGGATGCCATACAGCCATGCCTACTGGTGGCAGTGTGTACTGGATGCCATACAGCCATGCCTACTGGTGGCAGTGTGTACTGGATGCCATACAGCCATGCCTACTGGTGGCAGTGTGTACTGGATGCCATACAGCCATGCCTACTGGTGGCAGTGTGTACTGGATGCCATACAGCCATGCCTACTGGTGGCAGTGTGTACTGGATGCCATACAGCCATGCCTACTGGTGGCAGTGTGTACTGGATGCCATACAGCCATGCCTACTGGTGGCAGTGTGTACTGGATGCCATACAGCCATGCCTACTGGTGGCAGTGTGTACTGGATGCCATACAGCCATGCCTACTGGTGGCAGTGTGTACTGGATGCCATACAGCCATGCCTACTGGTGGCAGTGTGTACTGGATGCCATACAGCCATGCCTACTGGTGGCAGTGTGTACTGGATGCCATACAGCCATGCCTACTGGTGGCAGTGTGTACTGGATGCCATACAGTCATGCCTACTGGTGGCAGTGTGTACTGGATGCCATACAGACATGCCTACTGGTGGCAGTGTGTACTGGATGCCATACAGACATGCCTACTGGTGGGAGTGTGTACTGGATGCCATACAGCCATGCCTACTGGTGGGAGTGTGTACTGGATGCCATACAGCCATGCCTACTGGTGGCAGTGTGTACTGGATGCCATACAGCCATGCCTACTGGTAGCAGTGTGTACTGGATGCCATACAGCCATGCCTTCTGGTAGGAGTATGTACAGGATGCCATACAGCCATGCCTGCTGGTGGCAGTGTGTACTGGATGCCATACAGCCATGCCTACTTGTGAGAGTGTGTACTGGATGCCATACAGCCATGCCTACTGGTGGCAGTGTGTACTGGATGCCATACAGACATGCCTACTGGTGGCAGTGTGTACTGGGTGCCATACAGCCATGCCTACTGGTGGCAGTGTGTACTGGATGCCATACAGCCATGCTTACTGGTGGCAGTGTGTACTGGATGCCATACAGCCATGCCTACTGGTGGCAGTGTGTAATGGATGCCATACAGCCATGCCTACTGGTGGCAGTGTGTACTGGATGCCATACAGACATGCCTACTGGTGGCAGTGTGTACTGGGTGCCATACAGCCATGCCTACTGGTGGCAGTGTGTACTGGATGCCATACAGCCATGTTTACTGGTGGCAGTGTGTACTGGATGCCATACAGCCATGCCTACTGGTGGCAGTGTGTACTGGATGCCATACAGCCATGCCTACTGGTGGCAGTGTGTACTGGGTGCCATACAGCCTTGCCTACTGGTGGGAGTGTGTACTGGATGCCATACAGCCATGCCTACTAGTGGGAGTGTGTACTGGATGCCATACAGCCATGCCTACTGGTGGCAGTGTGTACTGGATGCCGTACAGCCATGCCTACTGGTGGGAGTGTGTACTGGATGCCATACAGCCTTGCCTACTGGTGGGAGTATGTACTGGATGCCATACAGCCTTGCCTACTGGTGGCAGTGTGTACTGGATGCCACACAGCCATGTTTACTGGTGGCAGTGTGTACTGGATGCCGTACAGCCATGCCTACTGGTGGCAGTGTGTACTGGATGCCATACAGCCATGCCTACTGGTGGCAGTGTGTACTGGATGCCATACAGCCATGCCTACTGGTGGCAGTGTGTACTGGGTGCCATACAGCCATGCCTACTGGTGGCAGTGTGTACTGGATGCCATACAGCCTTGCCTACTGGTGGCAGTGTGTACTGGATGCCATACAGCCATGTCTACTGGTGGGAGTGTGCACTGGATGCCATACAGCCATGCCTACTGGTGGCAGTGTGTACTGGATGCCATACAGCCTTGCCTACTGGTGGCAGTGTGTACTGGATGCCATACAGCCATGCCTACTGGTGGGAGTGTGCACTGGATGCCATACAGCCATGCCTACTGGTGGCAGTGTCTACTGGATGCCATACAGCCTTGCCTACTGGTGGCAGTGTGTACTGGATGCCATACAGCCATGCCTACTGGTGGGAGTGTGTACTGGATTCCATACAGCCATGCCTACTGGTGGCAGTGTGTACTGGATGCCATACAGCCATGCCTACTGGTGGGAGTGTGTACTGGATGCCGTACAGCCATGCCTACTGGTGGCAGTGTGTACTGGATGCCATACAGCCATGCCTACTGGTGGCAGTGTGTACTGGATGCCATACAGCCATGCCTTCTTACGGCAGTGTGTACTGGATGCCATACAGCCATGCCTACTGGTGGCAGTGTGTACTGGATGCCGTACAGCCATGCCTACTGGTGGCAGTGTGTACTGGATGCCATACAGCCATGCCTACTGGTGGCAGTGTGTACTGGATGCCATACAGCCATGACTACTTGTGGGAGTGGGTACTAGATGCCATACAGCCATGCCTACTGGTGGCAGTGTGTACTGGATGCCATACAGCCATGCCTACTGGTGGCAGTGTTTACTGGGTGCCATACAGTCATGCCTAGTGGTGGCAGTGTGTACTGGATGCCATACAGTCATGCCTACTGGGGGCAGTGTGTACTGGATGCCATACAGATATGCCTACTGATGGCAGTGTGTACTGGATGCCATACAGACATGCCTACTGGTGGCAGTGTGTACTGGATGCCATACAGCCATGCCTACTGTTGGGAGTGTGCACTGGATGCCATACAGCCATGCCTACTGGTGGCAGTGTGTACTGGATGCCATACAGCCATGCCTACTTGTGGGAGTGTGTACTAGATGCCATACAGCCATGCCTACTTGTGGGAGTGTGTACTGGATGCCATACAGCCATGCCTACTGGTGGCAGTGTGTACTGGATGCCATACAGCCATGCCTTCTTGTGGCAGTGTGTACTGGATGTCATACAGCCGTGCCTACTGGGGGCAGTGTGTATTGGATGCCATACAGCCATGCCTACTGGTGGCAGTGTGTACTGGATGTCATACAGCCATGCCTACTGGTGGCAGTGTGTACTGAATGCCATTCAGACATGCCTACTGGTGATAGTCTGTAATGGTTGCACCCTGCCCCAATGCCAGCCTTTGCCTCCTTTAAATGCTCTTTATACGAGTAGAAAGGCCTGTCACAGACGGCTTGTCGGTAAAGGGCACAGCTCTGCAGTCTATGAATGTACGTGTCTGCAGATACGTTTTCCCACAGCCTCGCTATCTGGAGACAGGAAAACCGCCTTGAGTAACACGGAACCCCATCATCCTTTGCAGCAGAGGGATCATTTTGCTCCGCTCTGAGAAAAACGAGGTGATATCGCGTTGACCAAGGCAGTCTACAGACGCCAGATTATCATCTCCTTTCCTCTGGACGGAAACTCTGGGATTATCTGAACGACAGGCCGGTATATTTTCAAACAGCGCAAGCCATCTTGGAGGGTGGCTCTGGCAGCGACGCCCACCCACGCGTCAGAGCCAAGGCCGCCCCCTGGCGGAGAGGGTTGATCGGCAGACAAGGAGCGAGGTCGACAGACAGCAAGGACTCGTGGGCAGTTTGTTTGCCGAGCAAATCCAGGAGACGATCTGCCTTAGGGCCGTTTAACCATTTGCTTCTCCTGCCAGCTATTTACATGTCGTGCCTGGCGATAGTGCTTCCTCCCCCTCAGCCCGGGTCTGCAGTATCTGCAGCTCCCTGCACGGTGTGCCTGTCTATGCAATGTTCACGGCGTGTGTGTTGTGTACAGTGTGTGCCTGTCTATGCAGTGTTCTCGGCGTGTGTGTTGTGTACAGGGTGTGCCTGTCTATGCAGTGTTCACGGCGTGTGTGTTGTGTACAGTGTGTGCCTGTCTATGCAGTGTTCTCGGCGTGTGTGCTGTGTACAGTGTGTGCCTGTCTATGCTGTGTTCACGGCGTGTGTGTTGCGTACAGTGTGTGCCTGTCTAAGCAGTGTTCACGGCGTGTGTGTTGTGTACAGGGTGTGCCTGTCTATGCAGTGTTCACGGCGTGTGTGTTGTGTACAGTGTGTGCATGTCTATGCAGTGTTCTCGGCGTGTGTGCTGTGTACAGTGTGTGCCTGTCTATGCAGTGTTCTCGGCGTGTGTTGCGTACAGTGTGTGTCTGTCTATGCAGTGTTCACGGCGTGTGTGTTGCGAACAGTGTGTGCCTGTCTATGCAGTGTTCACGGCGTGTGTGTTGTGTACAGGGTGTGCCTGTCTAAGCAGTGTTCACGGCGTGTGTGTTGTGTACAGTGTGTGCCTGTCTATGCAGTGTTCATGGCGTGTGTGTTGCGTACAATGTGTGCCTGTCTATGCAGTGTTCACGGCGTGTGTGTTGTGTACAGTGTGTGCCTGTCTATGCAGTGTATGTATGTCTGTCTGTGTCTCTCTCTCTCTCTCTCTCTCTCTCTCTCTCTCCGTGTGTGTGTGCCTCTATCTCTGTCTCTCTTTCTCTCTCTCAATCTCTCTCTCTGTCTCTCCGTCTCTCTCTGTGTCTCTGTCTCTCTCTCTGTGTCTCTGTCTCTCTCTCTGTCCCTGTCTCTCTCTCTCTAGGTTTCTCTCTTTCTCTCTGTCTGTATGTCTCTCTCTCTGTCTCTCTCCGTGTTTCTCTGTCTCTCTCTTTCAATGTCTGCCTGTCTGTCTCTCTCTTTCAATGTCTGCCTGTCTGTTTCTCTCTTTCAATGTATGTCTGTCTCTCTCTTTCAATGGTGTCTGTCTGTCTCTCTTTTTCAATGTCTGTCTGTCTCTCTCTATGTGTCTCTGTCTCTCTGTATCTGTATATCTGCATCTCTCTCTCCATACAGCATACAGTGTATTGCAACGTGCAATGTGTCACATCATAGTGTATTGCAACGTGCAGTGTGTCACAGCATACAGTGTATTGCAACGTACAATGTGTCACAGCGTAGTGTATTGCAACGTGCAGTGTGTCACAGCATACAGTGTATTGCAACGTACAATGTGTCACATCATAGTGTATTGCAACGTGCAATGTGTCACAGCATACACTGTATTGCAACGTACAATGTGTCACAGCATAGTGTACTGGAACCTGCAATGTGTCACAGCATACAGTGTATTGCAACCTGCAATGTGTCACAGCATAGTGTACTGCAACCTGCAATGTGTCACTGTACACAGTGTATTGCAACGTGCAGTGCGTCACAGCATACAGTGTATTGCAACGTGCAGTGTGTCACTGTATACAGTGTATTGCAGCGTGCAGTGTGTCACTGTATACAGTGTATTGCAGCGTGCAATGTGTCACAGCATACAGTGTATTGCAACGTGCAGTGTGTCACAGCATACAGTGTATTGCAGCGTGCAGTGTGTCACAGCATACAGTGTATTGCAACGTGCAGTGTGTCACAGCATACAGTGTATTGCAGCGTGCAGTGTGTCACAGCATACAGTGTATTGCAGCGTGCAGTGTCACAGCATACAGTGTATTGCAGCGTGCAGTGTGTCACAGCATACAGTGTATTGCAGCGTGCAGTGTATCACAGCATACAGTGTATTGCAGCGTGCAGTGTGTCACAGCATACAGTGTATTGCAGCGTGCAGTGTATCACAGCATACAGTGTATTGCAACGTTCAGTGTGTCACAGCATACAGTGTATTGCAGCGTGCAGTGTGTCACAGCATACAGTGTATTGCAACGTGCAGTGTGTCACAGCGTAGTGTATTGCAGCGTGCAGTGTGTCACTGTATAGTGTTTTGCAACGTGCGGTGTGTCACTGTATAGTGTATTGCAGCGTGCAGTGTATCACAGCATACAGTGTATTGCAACGAGCAGTGTCACATCATAGTGTATTGCAACGTGCAGTGTGTCACAGCATAGTGTATTGCAACGTGCAGTGCGTCACAGCATAGTGTATTGCAACGTGCAGTGTGTCACTGTATACAGTGTATTGCAACGTGCAGTGTCACATCATAGTGTATTGCAACGTGCAATGTGTCACAACATACAGTGTATTGCAACGTGCAGTGTGTCACAGCATACAGTGTATTGCAACGTGCACTACTTGAAGGAAAAGCAGTTTGGCAGTTGTCACAACATGGGCGGAACTGTCCTCATGATTCCTTGAGAGAGTGCTCTTCTCCAACAAACTTCAGAAGAAAACTGAAGACATGTATATATGAACAAACATTCGGAGATAGCGCAATAGTAAGTAGTGATGGCGATGATGATGATGATGATGATGATGATGATGATGATGATGATGATGATGATGATGATGATGGTGATGATGATGATTGAAGACGATGACGATGACGATGACAATGATGACGACGACGATGATGATGATGATGATGATGATGATGATGATGATGATGATGATGATGATGATGATGATGATGATGATGATGATGATGATGATGATGATGATGATGATGATGATGATGATGATGATGATGACGATGATGATGACGATGATGATGATGACGACCAAGATCACGACCACGAGGACCACGACGACGACGACGATGACGACAGCGACTTTGGTGATGACGATTACGATGATGATGATGATGGTGGTGGTGATGGTGATGATGATGATGATGATGATGATGATGATGATGATGATGATGATGATGATGATGATGATGATGATGATGATGATGATGATGATGATGATAATATTAAAGACGATGACAATGACGATATGACGATATGACAATATGACGATATGAAGATGACGATAACGATATGACGACGACGGTATGACGATGACGTTATGACGACGACGATATGACGACGACGATATGACGATGACGATATCACGATGACGATATGACGATGACGATGACGATATGACGATGACGATATGACGACGACGATATGACGATATGACGATGACGATATGACGACGACGATATGACGATATGACGACGACGATATGACGATGACGATGACGATATGACGATGACGATATGACGACGACGATATGACGATATGACGATGACGATATGACGACGTCGATATGACGATATGACGACGACGATATGACGATGACGATATGACGACGACGATATGACGATATGACGATGATATGACGACGTCGATATGACGATATGACGACGACGATATGACGATGACGATGACGATATGACGATATGACGATATGACGATGGCGATATGACGATATGACAATATGACGATATGACGATGACAATGACGATATGACGATGACGATATGACGATGACGATGACGATATGACGACGACGACGGAGGACGACGACAACGACGACGATGAGACTGCTGCTGCTGATGATGATCGGAGGAAAAGGGGCAACACAAGTGTGTTACAATTTGCACTGCTTGGAGGAACAGACTTGCAGGCATTTAACCACTGGTGTTGATGTGTCAATCTTTCATCACTCGCGAAATGTTGCACAAAGCGCAGAAGATAGGGCCAAAAGCATAAGTTGAGAGTTTGTATGGACTGACTACATAAACTCGTATTATCAAAAGAGGAAATCATCTTCGCATCGTGTTTGCAGATGCACTGCTAGGCAAGAGTGGCAAAAGACCCACTGAGAGTGGATTCGAGTGATTGGATTGGATTGGATCAATGGTGTTTTACGGCCTGTCAGCCTTTGTAGGCTATATGAGGCCATTAAGCACGAAAATCACTAGAACAGTTTAGAGCAAACGCGAATCATGCCAGTGTCCCTAGTTATTTGCCTCTTACGAATCGCGTAGGGAGACGCGGTGGGTCAATTCTTACCCCGAACCCACAGGGGGAGGATTCGACTAACCCTTGACTGCGGATTACAAAACAGTGACTCTAAACTGACATAGCGCTGATTCAGTCCATGAGTGTGTCTCCCAGCTCAAATGAACAAATACTGAACGCTTCCCCAGCCTTAGTGTATCGGCTCTAATCAGATCTCCACTCAGGTCATCACAATGGGTAGCAGACCAGCCCCCTGATACCAGCGTTGTGCGAGCAGCCCCTTCCGCTCCGGGCTGCGGGCAGTGTAACGGCAGAAAAAAAGTCATTTGCGTTCAAGACTGGAGTCCTGTACACGTCGCGGTGAGGAACGCATGTTGCGTCCCACTGTTTGGTCCTCGACACTCCGTGCTCTCCATATTCATTCTTCGCCTCTTCCGTGCAGTAACACGGGGAAGGGTTGGGGGTGGGGAATGGGGGGTGGAGGGGGCTGGAGGGTGGGGATGCGGGAGAGAGGGGAGGGAGATGAGAAAGGGCGATCTGGCTGTGTCGGTAGCACGTAACCTACGCTGCCCTGGGACACGGAGCTGAGACGGGGTCTTCACGGGCTCCGTTTGAGATGACACGTGTTGGCCATAACGAGACCTCTGTGTCAGCACGGCAGCCAGGACGGAGAAAACACGGCCGTGGCCTTTTGAACCAAGCAGGCAACACGGAATGCAAGCCACAATGCACGTGACCACACATGCAGCAAGCGCGGGCAGGACGCGGCAAGGAAGGGACCCGAGTCCCGCCACTGGCCGCATCAAGTCTCGCTTCCTCGCGCCATTTCCGTGGGTTGTTCGCCCCTGATTTCAAACCCCGCCGACAGGGGACGCCGGTTGTGCGACACACGCCAGCTTCCGGCGACGCCTTCGAGTTTGTTTTTCTCAGGCTCTGCTGGTTGTCGCTCTTGGCTCCGCCCATTCTAGTTCAGTAGAGACTTCGCCTACCGGCGAAAGTGTCTCTAGCCCAGTTGACATCACGTGATGGAATGTTTTCGTCCGAAATATGCAAATGGAGGTCACATGAGATGCTTGTGGGATAGCCGATCTGCTCCCTGACATACGCCGTTAAAGTAGTTCTAAGACTACTTTGCACAAAACTCTTAACTTACTCTTGTTGAGGCAATAAACAAGCGTTTTTTCGATAAAAACCGCTGGCGCTGAACCTCCATGTTTTGGCACTTTAAAAAAAAAAGAGAAAAAGATTGGGTTCGAACCCGCAACCTCTCGAGAAAAGGGGGAAAAACACACACACACACACACACAAAACCAGGTCGGGTTCGAACCCACAACCTCTCGAAAAAAGAGAAGAAAAAAAGTTTCAACGCAGAATCGAACCTGGTCACGCATGACCAAGAGTCCAACGCTCTACCAGATGTGCCATTGGAGAACTGATATGACTGAGTGTTTGTAAAGCGTTTATAACGTTCTTTTCCGTAAACCCCCTTGGTTCGTATTTTGCACACAATGCTAACAATGACGATGGCAACGACAAGGACAAAAACAATGGAAGACAAGAAGGGCAAAGCCCATACGACTCACATGCTTGACCTTGACCTTTATATGACCTTGACCTTCAGGTGACCTTCAAGGTCAAGGTCAAACAACTAAACCTACCAATGACATCATACACTAAGAAATGCTTTACACAATTTTTTCCTACCAAAAAAACATGTGACCTTGACCCAAGGTCAAGGTCATCCAACACAAAGCTCTTAATTCAAGACATAGGAAGCACAATGGTGCTTATTGGCACTTTCTACCATGAGATATAGTCACTTTTAGTGGTTCACTACCCCATTTTGGTCACATTTCATAAGGGTCAAAGTGACCTTGACCTTGATGATATGTGACCAAATGTGTCTCATGATGAAAGTATAACATGTGCCCCACATAATTATTAAGTTTGAAACAGTTATCTTCCATAGTTCAGGGTCAAGGTCACTTCAAAATATGTATACAATCCAACTTTGAAGAGCTCCTGTGACCTTGACCTTGAAGCAAGGTCAACCAAACTGGTATCAAAAGATAGGGCTTGCTTTGACCTATATACCACTTGTAGCTAAGGTCGCCATTCTCAATAACGTGGGAGAAAATTGGGAAAATGTGAAAAATGACTGTTTTTGAGACCACATTTATGGCTCCTGTGACCTTGACCTTGAAGCAAGGTCAAGTCACTATGTATGTTTTTTGAGGCCTTGTCATCATACACCATCATGCCACATTTGGTGTTGATAGACTTAATAGTCTCCGAGAAAAATCCAACGTTTAAGTTTTTTACGGACGCCCGGACGCCCGGACGGACGCCCGGACGCCCGGACGGAGGGACGACACGGCTCAGTACATAGACTCACTTTTGCTTTGCATGTGAGTCAATTATAGCGACAAAGAAAATGATTACATTTAAGGTTCAATGCATGATTGTCAGTGAATGAATTTAACAAAACAAACTGACGGTTTAATCCGGTTTTTATTTTCATCCCCGGTGGTTAGAAACCCGTGTTAGTTAATTAAGGTCCCACGTCAAGGCAATACAAAATAAGTAATATGTAACAAAACCTTGCAACAGTCTCATTTGTAAGTAAACCGGCAGAACAACAAAACTCAATCTGATATAAAATGCAGCTAAATATACACCGCAGTGCATTACCAAACAGCAATACAATGCATCCTTCTTCAAAACTAACTTGACACAAAAGGCAGCCTTCCTCAAAACTAATTTGACACAAAAGGCAGCCTTCCTCAAAACTAACGTGACACAAAAGGAAGCCTTCCTCAAAACTAACTTGACACAAAAGGCAGTCTGATGCAAAACTAACTTGACACAAAAGGCAGCCTGATGCAAAACTAACGTGACACAAACGGAAGTCTTCCTCAAAACTAATTTGATACAAAAGGCAGCCTTCCTCAAAACTAACGTGACACAAAAGGAAGCCTTCCTCAAAACTGACTTGACACAAAAGGCAGTCTGATGCAAAACAAAGCACATTCTTAAAAGGTAGAACAGCGCTATAAAAATCGGACTGAAATCAATAAAGCAGCTGATGTGGAAATGCCAGGTGCTGGACAAGGTGACGTCATACTTCCGTCAGCCCTGAGGCGTCCATGCTGGTGACTGGCATGACTGGCGTGACCACTGTGGAGATGGTGCCGCTTCACTGACTGGCCATAGAGGCAGACAGATCACAAGGCTAACTCAAGCCAGGCTTTCATGAAAGAACTAACGGCTCTCAAACTACGTAACAACTGAAACAACAGTGAAAGAACTCCAAAATGCTTCTCAATCATAACATTTCACTGGCATCACTCATAAAATGGAAAGAGGAAATTATGCACCACTCGAGCTGAGATTCTTAAGGACTGCCTGCGCTCTTGGCATCAAAGTGTCAGGTCACAAAACTAATTGCTCTGGCATGGCCCTGTCATGCCCTACATAATTTCCATGGAATACCGACTTCTGAAATCACCAACAGAACGACTTAAATCACAGACTTCCAGCATTAAGTTTAAAATCCATTTTTGAATTGAATGAAAGCATCAAAAGACAGCACACCATCGCCACATGCCTGGGCATCCGGGCACCGACATCGAGTCCTGGTGTCGCATCAGCAGAAAGACAATTACAGACAATGACTGTCTCAGACAGACACGTACAGCCCTGGACTGTCACAGACAGACAAGTACAGCCTTTGACTGTCTCAGATAGACACGTACAGCCCTGGACTGTCACAGACAGACAAGTACAGCCTTTGATTGTCTCAGACATGAACATGCTCAGCTCTCGATTATCAGTGGCAACAAATGCCCTGCACTGGCCCAGGAAAGAAGCTGCAGCAGCCAGCTTGGTCCATGACGTCATTAATGCTCTCGAATTTCAACTGGCACGAAACAAGGCATGCAACGCTAAGGTGATGAAAACACAAAGCCACTTCCTTGGACAAACAAAACAAACAAACAAACAAACAAAGCCTATATGCATGATTTGTTTGCTTCCTCATGTTATTTGCCCCGTTTAGTTAGGAGTGAATGTCATGGACGCAAATGGTACAAACACCAATGTCAAAGCATTGCTGACATGCACGGCAAACGCAGGCCCTTCCCCTCCAGTACTATCACAGCTCCACCATGTATGCACGCGTGTGTATGGATGGGATTGTGTGTGTGTGCGTGTATGTGTGTGTGTGCGCGCGCACGCACGCGAGACGTGTTCAGTAAGAAATATTTCGTTTGAGTTAGATTGTGGTTACTGAAGATAAGTGGAAAAGAGAGAAGCAAAGTGCGGTTTCTAAATACCTCGAACTGTAGGTACAAAACTATCCACAAAGATTAATGACTGGAGACGCAGTGGACAAAGCTTTGTATGGTAAGCTCTTTTGAAGAATACTTTTGCTTTTGAAAGATACATATGTTGCAATTAAAAATCTGGAGACAGCCTTGTACAATACAGATTTGGGATGAATGGGTTGAGAATGAACCAGCGGTTATGAGCTCAATGATACTTTGAAAGAAAAGAGCAAAAAAAGTCCAGTTTGCAAGGTCATAATGAAGAACTTCAGTTGTAATATTTTAAGCAAGGAGGCGAAATAAGGTCAAAATATCTGGCATTATGTATACGTGACAGTATATATGAAGGAGGCACGGCACTCGTTTAAAGACACACAAAAATATTTATATACCAAGGAATGTTTACTTTAACCATGCTGTTGAATTGCAAATGGAAGTAATTCTAATGCATTATTGTTACGATATGGATACAGCGACACTTTCAGTTCAGAATTAAGCATTCGTTGAACAATATGAGTACTCATGTGTAACAACTCCCCATTGATTTACTTATTCATTCTGCAAATACTATAAATGTATCGATGTACACGACACGTGTCAACCGTTGATTTTGTTTTTTGCATAAGCTTTGAATGGACTGTCAGCCTGGCAACACATCCATACAACTCTCCCTTACTCCCCCTTGGGCTCTGGTAAGCGCTTACTGTCTCACACTAAAAGTAGTTGCCTTTTATGCTGCTTCTGGCCATGGCAGAAACTCAGTCCGCGGTCCTGCAAAGACGTGTTTGGCGTTTGGTGTAAGTGACAGATGGGCACCATCCAATGTGCAGCAAGCCACTGTCAGCCTGGCGAGCCTTACTCATGACTCAGCAACGCGTACACAACTACGCCCTTGAGGTGACTGTGCTAAACACTCGATGGCAACTAATCAACAATACTGTGCAGGCAACTGTTCGACGGAGTCAGGCCCTGGCACCACGTTCAGCAGTCCTGGGTGTGGTGTAGGTGGCCATACATCCCCATGCTGGATCTGGTAGCAAAGCAGCTGGCCACAGTATTTGGGTGGTAACAACAACAACAACAACAACAACAACAACAACCACCATCCCTGGACACTCCTTAAAGAAAGATGCACGAATATAGTAAACTCAAGTTTAAAAAAAAACAAAAAACAACAACAATCCCTGGACACTCCTTAAAGCAAGATGCATGAATATAGTAAACTCAAGTAAAACAAACAAACAACAATAACAACAACACAATTACATTCAAGTAAAACAGACGTATCAAGAATCCACTCCCTCAGTAAAAAGAAAATCCAAAAAGTTTTCATTACTGTTTGATCCATGCAATATGAATTGTCTGCTCTCAGGACTACAACCACATTTTTGACAATGCATGGTTACATGCATGCCTCTGATATAACGAGCATTCCCGCAACAGTGAGTCAACAAAACAAACTACTCTAAGTCTCTTGCAAGAACCAACGAAACAACCCCATGGTTACAGAAAAGGAACTACACTCGTCCCAGTGGTTATTTAGAGGAGAAACTCCACTCATATTTTTTAACCGCAATACGAACCATCATTCAAACCACATAACTAACTAGTGTGTCAACAGATTGAGATTGCTGGACAACATCCCGTCCTTCAGGTGCATAACGGGAATGGACATCAACTGCTTTCTTTCTCGTTGCAAAGGAAGGATTCCTGAAGTCTGGGACAGCCCTGAGGGTCGTCAGAAGGGCAGTGCAAGTGGCACTCTCGGTAGCTGGACTGTCCACCTTCCACTGGCCTTGGTGTAGTCTGCAAGAAGCACGCGAAACAAGCAATGGAAATGTGGTTTCAAACTGCACACAGAAACGTCAAATCATACACAACGTACTCTGTGCCTGCTAACCATTAGTACCATGATGGTGGTAAGAGACTGCCTCTTCTAGGTCGTGGCACCGTCTGCTTTTGGGGAGTGTCGGGATCTCCATGTCTTTCAGAGTGCATGCCTCCACCGAGCGATTGCTTTTTTGCAGCAGGAGTGGAGCGAAGCAAAGGCGAGCGTATAATCTTGGGGCTTCAACTGTCCTCCGGGCATGGAGAATGACGGCAACACATGGCCTTGACGCCTGCTATGTGGACACCACAGTGCCGGCTTTACGTCTCAGTAACGAGTCTGGCATCAAGTTTCCTCCCAAAAATGTTCAGCCCTCTTATTTCATTTTTGGAATGCAACACGCTGCGATGTTTACGGAGCATGTTACCAGTGTGCGTGAAAGCCCCTCACGAACAGCACAATGTGAAATGACAGTAAGATGTCACAGGTCATACACTTCCAATCACTATTGCATCACACACACCACTTGGTGTGGCTGCATTTCAAAGTGAACATTGTCAAGCACCTCACAATAAAAGTTCTTTAATTTCCGTGGCTTCTTAAGAACATCAAAGAGATGATAAACAAGAAGTGCAAAGCCCATACGACTCACATGCTTGACCTTGACCTTTACATGACCTTGACCTTCAGGTGACCTTCAAGGTCAAGGCCAATCAACTACACCTAGCAATGACACCATACACTAAACTAAGAATTGCTTTACACATTTATTATACCAAAATACATGTGGCCTTGACCCAAGGTCAAGGTCATCAAAGGTCATGCAACACAAAGCTGTTATTTCAAGACATAGGAAGCACAATGGTGCTCATTGGCACTTTCTACCATGAGATATGGTCACCTTTAGTGGTTCACTACCCCATTTTGGTCACATTTCATAAGGGTCAAAGTGACCTTGACCTTGATGATATGTGACCAAATGTGTCTCTTGATGAAAGTATAACATGTGTCCCACATAATTATTAAGTTTGAAACATTTATCTTCCATAGTTCAGGGTCAAGGTCACTTCAAAATATGTATACAATCCAACTTTGAAGAGCTCCTGTGACCTTGACCTTGAATCAAGGTATG
Source organism: Theodoxus fluviatilis (assembly GCA_034096865.1). NCBI lineage: Eukaryota > Metazoa > Mollusca > Gastropoda > Cycloneritida > Neritidae > Theodoxus > Theodoxus fluviatilis. The sequence continues at coordinate 51,469 of JAWQFJ010000244.1, read as the reverse complement.
TCAAGCTGGTGTCAAAAGATAGGGCTTACTTTGCCCTATATACCATGTATAGGTGAGGTATCCAATCTCAAAAACTTCAGAGAAAATTGAGAAAATGTGAAAAATGGCTGTTTTTTAGACAACATTTATGGCCCCTGCGACCTTGACCTGGAAGCAAGGTTAAGTCACTATGTGTGTTTATTGAGGTCTTGTCATCATACACCATCATGCCACATTTGGTGTTGATAGACTTAATAGTCTCCGAGAAAATTCCAACGTTAAAGTTTTCGGACGCCCAGATGCCCGGACCGGACGCCCGGACACCCGGACGGACGAAACGGGTGAGTACATAGACTCACTTTTGCTTCGCATGTGAGTCAAAAACGGTATACAAATGTAGTTTGGCAAATGATTTTTGGCACTAGTATGAGAGTCTGACCCGCAGGCACCGTGCCAGATGTCCAGGTGCCATTAAACATATCTCTCTCACACACACACACACACACACACACTCACACACAAACACACACACTCACCAGACTTCCCTAATCTTTGTGATGATTGCCCTATTCAATTTTTTTATATAGCTATGCTGTCTAATAGAGATCAAAGGTCTTTCCCAGAGGCGCAGAGAACAAGGGGGCTTTGAGTGTGTGTGTGCATGTGTGTGTATGTGTGTGTGTGCATGTGTGTGTATGTGTGTGTGTGCATGTGTGTGTATGTGTGCGTGTGTGTATGGGTGTGGATGCGGAGCGTGCATGTGAAAGATGACATTGACTTATGGGAGTGGTGCATCCATAGAAATGGTGCAAGAGGATGCAGTTGGGAAGACAGACACGACTGTGGCTTGTGCCCATGGGCAAGGGAAGGAGGAGAGCTAACTACGGAGAGAGTGAGTATTTACAGGAGGGACACAGGTGAGAGTGAGTATATACAGGAGGGACACAGGTGACAGTGAGTATTTACAGGAGGGACACAGGTGACAGTGCGTATTTACAGGAGGGACACAGGTGAGAGTGAGTATTTACAGGAGGGACACAGGTGACAGTGAGTATTTACAGGAGGGACACAGGTGAGAGTGAGTATTTACAGGAGGGGCACAGGTGAGAGTGAGAGAAAGCCAGTGGTGTGGTACCCACATTCCAGGCAGGAAGGCAGAGCGGACATTACGCTCTGGGGTTGGACTGCATCAGCTGCAAGTCTGCCTGGACCATCTCCTGCACCAGGCTCTGCAAGGAAACACAGTGTTGAAGGCACCAAGACACAGTGCTGAAGGCACCAAGACACAGAGTTGAAGACACCAAGACACAGAGTTGAAGGCACCAAGACACAGTGTTGAAGACACCAAGACACACTGCTGAAGACACCAAGACACAGTGCTGAAGACACCAAGACACAGTGTCGAAGACACCAAGACACAGTGCTGAAGACACCAAGACACAGTGCTGAAGACACCAAGACACAGTGTCGAAGACACTAAGACACAGTGCTGAAGACACCAAGACACAGTGCTGAAGACACCAAGACACAGAGTTGAAGGCACCAAGACATAGTGTTGAAGACACCAAGACACAGTGTGGAAGACACCAAGACACAGTGCTGAAGACACCAAGACACAGCGTCGAAGACACCAAGACACAGTGCTAAAGACACCAAGATACCGTGTTGAAGACACCAAGACACAGTGTTGAACTTGAAGACACTAACATGCAGTGCTGAAGACACCAATATGCAGTGCTGAAGACGGCAATATGCAGTGCTGAAGACACCAATATGCTGTGTTGAAGACATCAACACACAATGCAGAAGACGCCAATATGCAGTGCTGAAGACACCAATATGCTGTGTTGAAGACATCAACACACAATGCTGAAGACACCAATATGCAGTGCTGAAGACATCAAGACACAGTTTTGAAGACACCAAGACGCATTGTTGAAGACACCAACATGCAGTGCTGAAGACGCCAATATGCAGTGCTGAAGACACCAACACGCAGTGCTGAAGACACCATATGCAGTGCTGAAGACACCAACACGCAGTGCTGAAGACACCATATGCAGTGCTGAAGACACAATATGCAGTGCTGAAGACACCAACACAGTGCTGAAGACACCATATGCAGTGTTGAAGACACCATATGCAGTGCTGAAGACACCAACATGCAATGCTGAAGACATAACATGCAGTGTTGAAGACATCAAGACACAGTGCTGGAGACACTAAGACACTGTGCTGGAAACACCAAAATGCAGTGTTGAAAATACCAAGACACAGTGATGAAAACACCAAGACATAGTGTTGAAGACACTAAGAAGCAGTGTTGAAGACACCGACATGCAGTGCTGAAGACACCAACACACAGTATTGAAGACACCAAGAGACAGTGCTGAAGACACCAACATGCAGTATTGAAGACACTAAAACGCAGTGTTGAAGACACCAAGACACAGTGCTGAAGACACTAAAACAGTGTTGAAGACACCAAGACACAGTGCCAAAGACACCAAGACAGTGCTAAAGACAGCAAGACGCAACGGTGAAGACACCAAGATGCAGTGCTGCAGACACCATGACACAAAGCTAACAACCTTAAGACACAGATATGAAAGACAGGTGGAGGGACACATAGAAATGAAGACAGGTGGAGGGACACATAGATATGAAGAGAGGTGGAAGAACACACAGATATGAAGACAGGTGGAGGGACACATAGATATGAAGACAGGTGGAGGGACACATAGATATGAAGACAGGTGGAGGGACACATAGATATGAAGACAGGTGGAGGGACACATAGATATGAAGACAGGTGGAGGGACACATAGATATGAAAACAGGTGGAGGGACACACAGATATGAAGACAGTTGGAGGGACACACAGATATGAAGACAGGTGGAGGGACACACAGATATGAAGACAGGTGGAGGGACACATAGATATGAAGACAGGTGGAGGGACACATAGATATGAAGACAGGTGGAGGGACACACAGATATGAAGACAGGTGGAGGGACACATAGATATGAAGACAGGTGGAGGGACACATAGATATGAAGACAGGTGGAGGGACACATAGATAGGAAGACAGGTGGAGGGACACATAGATAGGAAGACAGGTGGAGGGACACATAGATATGAAGACAGGTGGAGGGACACATAGATATGAAGACAGGTGGAGGGACACATAGATATGAAGACAGGTGGAGGGACACATAGATATGAAGACAGGTGGAGGGACACATAGATAGGAAGACAGGTGGAGGGACACATAGATATGAAGACAGGTGGAGGGACACACAGATATGAAGACAGGTGGAGGGACACATAGATATGAAGACAGGTGGAGGGACACATAGATATGAAGACAGGTGGAGGGATACATAGATATGAAGACAGGTGGAGGGACACATAGATATGAAGACAGGTGGAGGGATACAAGTGCAAAGCAAACACCAAGATGGGAAACGTCCTTGGCTTTAGAGGAATGACGTCACACCAGAACAGGAGAGGTCAGGCTTTGCCTACCTGGAAGTCGTACTTCCTCTTCCAGCCCAGCTCATCCTGTGCCTTTGAACAGTCTCCCAGTAGGAACTCCTGCAACACCACAACACACATCGTCAATACACAGCCTCCCGGTAGTGACTCCTGCAACACCACAACACACATCGTCAGTGCACAATCTCCCAGTAAGAACTCCTGCAACACCACAACACACACAGTCAATACACTGTCTCCCAGTAGGAACTCACCACATATACAGTCACCACTCACCAACATCCACTCATCACGCACCGCCACCACGCACACACAGTTAAGGGGAGGCAAATGTTGCATGACTTAAAAGCTATGGGTGTTAACCTCATCCATCACAACGCTTCGTCATTTCCAAGAGTGAGGGCCGTATACCTATGTGGTAACATCACGTATCCAGCTGCAGGACTCTGACTCGGTCCGCCTTCCAAGCCAGTGCGCTTGTTTCACGTCGT